>CP092872.1:84295062-84333385 GCA_030710605.1 Cordylochernes scorpioides | reverse complement strand
TCAAATTTCTACTGCCCTTACTGCAATTAAAAATAAATAGGAGGGCCTGGCTGATCAGTGGTGACCCTCCCAGCGGTTTTGTCAGTTTAATCTACCATACCGGTGTTCCATTGCATTTTTTCGATTTTCCTTTTATAGTTATACTGATGCCTTTTTTTTTTGCTTATCCCTAGTATACGTGGTACAAGCCATGATAATCATTGTAGGTAGTTAGCAACTGCTTTTACTGTAAGTGCACCACATGTTTGCACATTGTGAAAAGCAGTTCGACTTTGCACTTACAAATGTGCCAGAGCCCCGTATACTGATGCTAGACGCTTGGCATTTGAATTAATTATTTATATTTATAAATATAAAAGAGTTTTGAAGTAATAATTCCTTCACCAAACTTTAAGAATGAAATACTTTATGAGGAAAGAGTTTCTTTATTACACAAAATTAAATCACAAGCTTTCGGGCATAATCACCCTTCTACTGGTGTAAAACGAGACCTAAAGACCAGTAGAAGGGTGATTATGCCCGAAAGCTTGTGATTTAATTTTGTGTAATAAAGAAACTCTTTCCTCATAAAGTATTTCATTCTTAAATAAAAGAGTTTATATATTGGATTTATTCAAATTTTGTTGATCAAAATTTCGAAAGGCAAATTACTTCAATGCTTCTTATGTTTTGTATTTATATTTTCACATTATAAACAATAGAGAAAAAGAGAGAAGAAATTTAAATTTGGATTTAGAATTTTAAACAAATTTTACAACAAATCTAATTAATGGCACAAGCCATTAGCAACTTTTGTTGCACGATTAAGAGATGTCATTTTTTCTGAATCTCATTATGTTCTTAATTTATAACGGATTACTACAGACTTAGCATATACACATACAGAGAGTCAGAGATAAATGAATTATTTACCTTAGAAACTTTTTTTAAAACAGGTAAAAATTCTTGATTTATAATTTAGTTTTCAAAATATTAATTATTTTAAACAGTTCTTATAAATGTGAAAAAGGCATCTCCTTATCATGCAACTGAAAGTTGATTCTCGTTAATTTTTAATAATTCCAAAATTGGCCAAATACCCATTCTTGATTAATCAAGAAAAGCTAACCACGGACGCGTTTCGGGCTGTTGGCCCTCATCAGCGTGGTGCTTAGTTATTATAGTTGTAGTAACATAATAGTTCTTATAATATCTTTCATATATATAATTCATTCATTTATTTAAAAACACACAAACATATATATTAAAAATAAAAAAGGCACATCCTGACCAGGAGCACATGTGCTTTTCAGAAGGCAGAGCGCCATCTGGTGGAACAGAAATCAACTAAACATTGATTTAGCCAATTTCCTGATATTTAACTAACCCAACTTCTTGATAAATCAAGAAAAGCCATCCACGAACGCGTTTCGCGCCGTTGGCGCTCGTCAGCGTGGAGTAGGCTGTACCACTGCGACCAAAAAGACTTTTGGTCCCAGAGGCTTCTTGAGAAACCAAGAAATGGGTATTTAAGGCCAAACTTGCGTAAATATGCTTGAAACTTGAAAAAAACAATAGAAACATGTTTATATGTTATTTATATTCAAAGTTTTGTTAATATATTGAAGTACATTCATGGACAAAACTTAATGTTCTTATTCATAATGGATTACTACAGATTTAGCATTTACACACAGAGAGACAGAGATAAATGAATTATTTACCTTAAAAACCTTTTTGAAAATAGGTAAATATTATTTATTTAGAATTTATTTTTAAAATTATTATTGATTTTAAACAGTTTTTATAATCTTTCATATATAAATAATTCACTCATTTCTATAAAGGCACACATAAACATGTTTATATGTTATTTATATTCCAAATTTTGTCATTATATTGAGGTACATTCATGGCCAAAACTTAATGTTCTTATTCATAATGGATTACTACAGATTTAGCACATACACAAACAGAAAAAATATATAAATTAATTATTTAGCTTGAAAACCCTTTTGAAAGTAGATAAAAACTCTTGATTTAGAATTTATTTAAAAATATATTATTCATTTTAAACATTTCTTATATTTTTTCGTAAATATTTAATTCATTTTTATACAAGGGTCACTCCAATAGGTTTTGCAATCAATATTAAATAATTAAAATATTGATAATTAAACTATACCATTAAAATCTACATGCAATATTTAGCACCTATGCAAGATTCCATCTGTGAAAACCAATTATCGAAGCACTTATACCAGTCATCTTCGGGGATGGAATTTACGGCATTGATAAAGGCTTGCAATGCTTCATCATCGGTGTCATTTTTTATCTCTTTCAACAATAACTTAACTTTTGTAAATAAAAAAAAAGTCACAAGATACTAGGTCTGGTGATTATACCCTTGTATAAAATATACCCTTGTATCAAGGCAAACATAGGTTTATATATTTTTAAATGAAAAGGCATATATTGGATCAAAATATCATTTATTTTACTAATATTTCAGTTGGCTGAACGCGAACCTTTATCAAGGTTTGATCCAATATATGCTTCTTTCTTATTTAAAGATTCATTTATGGATTGCGCTATTTTCAAAACTATATGTTTATGTGTTATTTATAGGTAAAGTTTTTGTCATTATATTGAAGTACACTAATTCACAAAACCTAAGGAAGTTGTACCTTTCAGCCTGTATATCGGGATTCAGGCAATAACTCTGAAATATATTACAATGAACTTTATTAAAGACACATTAGATAATCAAGTGTTAACAAAATTGTCTCTGTCTCCTCAAAAAAAAAAAATAATAATAATAGACGACAGTCGACATCAAAGATTTACACTTCCACAAGTTTTGTCCATGGGTGTATATAATGCTATATATAAAATAGAAACTAATAAAATCAATATATAAATCCCATGTACCTAACTAAAATCAAAATTAAACTATTCAGCGATGGATTTCTTTTGTGAGATTTTATTTATTAGCTCTAGATTTCGGGGGCTTAAATGCTATTTAAAAAAAAGGAATATTATTAATTTAAGATAAAAATAAACAAATAACATGCTTAGCAACGAGATGTATTTCGTATTTAATAGAAACATAATTTTATAAATAATAAACGTGCGATATTTCGAAGGGTGAATGTCTTTCTTTTTCAAAGATTTTACGACTCCAATATTCAGGAGGTAGATGTGAGTATTGCTGCTAGGGTAGACCGTTGAGTTTTATGGAGTCGGTTTTATAAATTGTATATAGAGAGAAGGTCCCGTGTATTTCTATCTTTTATTACTATTTTTGTCTATTATTGAGGCACAATATTAAAAAAATACATTTTCTTGTTTCGTTGGAATGTTATGGTACATTATTTCCTTGGTTTTCCTGTCTAGGATATGATTGTTTATGATACAGGGCTCGAATGATAAGGATAAAACGGTCTATCCTCACTCCTCCCCCCCCCCCCCCAAAAGCAAACAAACAAAAAAAAAACATATTTACTCTGTTTGAAATGAAATTCTTCGCGGGAGCATACTTTGCGCTAAGACAATTGAAATTTAGGAAAATTCTATAGAAATATTTACCAATTTATAAACACATTATTAATTTAATTATTTGTATTTTGCTATTCTATATAACTATTTGTTATCTTTATGCAATTTTATAAATTTTAGCAACCCAACTTGCTCCCATTGCCAAGTTAAAGACCAAACAATGGTCAACCTCCTCTTCACCTCTACCCAACCTTCCAATACCAAAGATTCCTGACGGGCACTCTCTTAGGGATCACCAACCTAAGTACAGCATTCCTAGAAAATCTCCCAAGAAAGAAATCTGTCTGGCGTAACCTCATGAATTAGACTTCCACTGAAATTATAAATAAAACCAAGAATACTTAGATGTCAGAAGGACAGTCCAGGTAGTTGATGACTTCTGTACGTGGTTCCAGAAATCTGTTGGGTTATCTAAATATATAATAATAAATTTTAGTTTGTGCTTATGCCTTAAATAAATTGCTGTGTCATCCTGAAGTTTGTCTTTCTTATTTTTCTATGTGACAAATTTTATTGACACTTAGTCAATTTGAAAAAATAGTACAAATGTGATATTGTACTGGGATAAGGTGCATAAATTAAGAAAAAGGCATCTCTTTATCGTGCAACTGAAAGTTGCTTATGGCTTGCGCCATCTATCGGAATAAATATCAACTATTCTCGTTGATTTTATATGATATTTGGCCAATTCTGTAATGATTAGAAATCAAAGAGAATAGTTGTTATTTATTCCGATAGATGGCGCAAGCCATCAGCAACTTTCAGTTGCACGATAAGGAGATACCTTTTTATTAACTTAGTCAATTGTTAAAAACCCTAATGAGAAATTAAACAATAATGAATTGCGTTAGGGCAAGTTTTAAAGTTTTAGAGAGTTACATACAAACCTCTCAAACGATCATTATAAATGACATGTTTCTATCTATTATATATACAAATATACACCTTCTTGAATTATTAAAATAAAATATCAAAAATATATATTCCGAATATGAAAACATAGTTGAAATTTATCACTATTAATGTTGCTCTGCCATCGATCCCCAAAAAAGCTGTTCTTTCATTAAATAGCGTTAGATAAGAGGTTACAAAGTAAAATGAATAAAGCTTCCCTATGAGAAAGCCTGAAGGTGTTAGGAAACCCGCCACTCTTCATTTTATCGGTTCACCCATCTCAAATTCTATTTGTCAAACTGTCAATTCTAGTCATCTCTTTCGTCACGTATCAAGATTACCGTATTTCGTGTATAGGATTGCTTTGAAATAACCCCAAGTTGTTAGTTTTAATTTATTATTTTTAAATTGTGAATTCATTTTTTGTTTTTTTAAGAGATTAATAGTTTTGTTTATGTTATAGCGATAAATATATATATTCCACCGCATATGTTTCTTTTGAACGAAAAATCGTAATTTTATTTTAAGGAGAAATATACTATTTCTATCCTTAGGGATGAAGTATGAAAGGATGAATTGTGAAGAGTAATGATCAACGGAAAAAATAAAAGTGACATTCTCATCCCTGGACGCTTTTATTTTTTACGTTCATCATTACACTTCACAATTTATCCTTTCATACATCATCCGTAAGGTTATAAATACGAGTATATGGTACATCATCAGTTCTTGATTTATTTAATTCAACTCTGTGCTTCACTTCCATCAATAATTGACAATATGACCCAGAATAAGTATATTGCTACGGCGTTTTATGGTTTCCACAAGTCCATATCTCAGAAGAAGGCCAAATGACACTCACTCCTCACTTTCTTACTGCTACTCTTTTTGTGTTGTTTTTCTTGCTTCCCTCTTTCCCTTTCTTGCTTTTTTTCTTTTTTTTTTCTTTTTCTTCTGTCTATATTGTTGTTTCCTTTGTCTCGCTGCTTTGTTCTTATGCATACCTCTGGTGAATCCTGTATAGGGTCAGTGACCCTAAATAAAGGCTTTTTGTTGTTGTTGTTGTTGATTTATTCAATTCCCCACGTTTCGGTGAATCTGTCATCTTCCCCTGAAGAAGGGGATAATAAGTCGCCGAAACCTCTCGAAAAGTAAATACAGTCGAACTTGAATAATTTGAAGCCCAAGGGACCAAAAAATATCGAATTATCCAAAAATTCCAATTAACATCGAAAATTCTATTTATAGGAAATTCTAGGGACCAAGATAAATATTCGAATTGAAGACTTTTCCGAATTAAATAAGTTCGAATTATTCAAGTTGTACTGTACTAAGTTTTTATTATCCCTAGAGAGTACACGCAGTACATGTCATAATCCTGATGGGTAGTTAGAGACTGATTTTATTATAAGTATGCCCCACTTGTTTACAATGTAGAAATCTTATCGAAATTTGTACTTAGAAGTGTTTCAGAGCACGTTTAGTTACTTGCACTCACTGTTTTTATTGAAATTTTGCAAGAATTATAGACCATTGAGACAATATTCGCTTAGAAAAAAAAGTGTCCATAGCAGGATTCGATCCCAGGTTGTTGTTGTCGAAATATCGACGGTTCATACCACTCTTTTATTAACTCCCCATACTAAGTTGTATTAATAATGTATATAATTGTATTTTATATTTAGTATTATATGACTGAAAAAATATATCAGTAGAAGTACTTATTTTAATGTCATACTATCATATATCAAACCTTTCGAGCATAGATATTCTTCAATAGGTGTCAAGACAAGGAATCAATACAAATATCAAGACAAAATCGTCTAATAAAATATTAGAATTCTAAAAAGAGGCATAATTGGGTAAAATAGCAAAACCGCTGACGAACGAGTACTTCTATATGTGAGTAATTGTATTTCATAGTTTTCTGATGAAATATAGCCATATAAACCAATGATTTATTTAACTCCCCGTTTATATGCTGCCATTCTCCTCAGGTGAATGGTTATTTTAATTCCTAGTTCTACTTATATTCACCACATTGGTTAATGAGAGGCTCTATTATTTTCTGAATCAACTTCAAACCAATAAATGATATACGAAACAAGTAGTTTTCCCTTACCGAAAGAGCAATAGAAAATTTATTATATTTATTAATATGCAATTACACTAAATATAGTTCTGAATACCATATATTAATGTCACTATATTTAACTAAAAAATATTTGTATGACAATCTATAGATGCCCATAAACTACATTGTTTTTTTTTTATTTATTATCCCTAGTACACGTGGTACAGACCATTATATTCATGGTGAGTAGTTAGCGACTGCTTTTACTGTAAGTGCACCACATGTCTACATATGAAAGAATGAAAGAAAAAGATAAAAAAGTCAGGTGTTGAAATCAAAAATAAAAATGACATATCCTGACAAGGAGCACAAGTGCTTTACAGAAGGCAGAACGCCATCTGGTGGAACAGAAATCAACTAATCATTGATATCAGAGAACAGGATAAATCAATGTTTAGTTGATTTCTGTTCCACCAGATGGCGTTCTGCCTTCTGTAAAGCACAAGTGCTCCTGGTCAAGATATGTCATTTTTATTTTTGATGTCTACATATGTGAAAGACAGTTCGACTTTTGAACTTATGAATTTGTAAAAGTCTCGTTTGATTAATTGCACTCGCTGGTTGGGATAGACTTTTGCAAGAATCTGGGGCCATTGGATCCTTTATTAAACTAAAAAAAAAAATGTCCAATGCGGGATTCGATCCCGGCTCGTAGCGGTCGAAAACCAACGGTTTAGATCATCCTTCCACCGACCCCTAAACTACATCTAATACCAATCAACATAGCAAAAGCTGAATACCGAAAACATCAGAAAGTATAAAAAATACCCAATTTAGTTATTAAAACATAAAATAAGCCAAAAACAGTGATCTAGAAAAGTACAAGACAATCTAACAAATCTAAAACCTTGACATTTGTTATATCCAATTTATTATTATCTTTACTTCCTACCAACCGAGTAATAAAAAAAATGAAAAATCTTATTTTCCAATCTTCTAAAAACCACAATATCAGTTGCCAACTAAACAAAGATATTTATGAGGCAAACATCAACAAACACATATAAAATATAATCAGTATAAACATATGGTGAGGAACCATGCCATTTTATAGCTAAATAAAAAAAAACAATTTATTATCTTCATTTAATTTATATTCCATCGGCGGATAATTTATAACAAAAACATGTCAATTATCTTTATTTATTTTCTCATTCTTTTTATTGGATATATTGATCCTTATTTTGTTTATAAAAGTTGGAAAATTGGATGAAGTATTATGACAGCTTATAGATTTTTGGTACATTCAATGATAATGGAACTTTTTGAAATTGCTTCAAATTTTGGAAATTTTATTTTTACGTCCTTTTTAACCATATGATACTTTTCATCACTTTGTTTTCCGCTTTACTAATTAGCCATTATCTATTTCAATAATATCATTATTACAATAAGCTATGTAGAAATAAATTTAAATTATTTTTAAAAAATAGCGCTTTTAACATTTAAATATATATAAATATATTTTATACTAATTAAACTAACTCTTGAGGTAGTTTTCTTTTTTTTTTCTTATGTTACGATTATATGACGCTTAATTGCCGAAGCTTTAGCGTGAACTTGTTATAGCCCTTATTGTGTAAAAAATAATAACATTTTGGTGGGAGGGAGGGGGGGTAGAAGTAGGCGACTGCTTTTACTGTAAGTACACCACATGTCTACACATATGAAAAGAAGTTCGACTTTTCACTTACAAATGTGCCAGAGTCCCGTTTGGTTACTTGCACTCGCTGGTGGGGCTGGACTTTTGCAAGAATCGGGAGCCATTGGATAATTTTTTTCAAAATAAGAAAAAAGGGCCCAATGTGGGAATCGAACCCGGGTCGTAGCGGTCGAAAACCAACGGTTTAGACCATCCTTCCACCGACCCCAATCAAACCTTTTAGACTCCTTATTATATTCTTCATTCACTTCACTTTAACTTGTTCCTCGGCGCGGCCATAGAACTGGCTCAGAACTACTATCCCATTGTTGGCCTCGATATGGCTAAGCTTAGGAGGCGATGCCTTAATTCCTGACGATTGTTAATTGTAAATATTTTTCACCCTTCTGGCCGAGTGTTAACATTGTCTAGAAGACAATAAATAATTTTTAATTGTCAAAATTGTCACTTCACTTTAACTTTATTTTTTCCTTCATGTTCTATTTTATTTCATATATATATGTAAAATAATATATATAAAATTACTGTTAATATACAGTGTATATATATACGCCTTACAATCTCCTAT
Organism: Cordylochernes scorpioides; assembly: GCA_030710605.1. Taxonomy (NCBI): domain Eukaryota; kingdom Metazoa; phylum Arthropoda; class Arachnida; order Pseudoscorpiones; family Chernetidae; genus Cordylochernes; species Cordylochernes scorpioides. Next base: position 84,324,589 of record CP092872.1, on the reverse strand, counting down.
ATCATGTTACAATATGTAATACAATGCTGTTTGTACAGAGTTTTGTCTAATACCAAAAAATAAACGGCCCTTCCATTATTAAATCATTGCAACAAAGTCAATACAAAATTGTTTTTCTTTTTATTAAGAATCTCATACCTACAAAAATAACTTGAATTTCTTACAAAAAATTTCTGCAATAAACAATTACAAGATAAAAGATTTCCTGCAAAAAAAATTCATAATACCTCATTAGAAACTACTAAAGAAATATAATATCTCCTTCTGATAACCTTTACTTGTACACAAGGATTTTCTGGAAATTTTTTATCAAAGGTATATTTAGTAACGTTTCTAGTAAACTTGATTTTCTGGTTCAAAGGTTTCAGGTAGAACATTAATAAACTGAAATTTATTCAGTATACCTTTTTTATTTTTATTTTTATACAATAAATATTGATTATTAGAAACTGCTGTCGGTAGTCTTTTATCAATTAAGGTGTTTCATTAGACGCTAATTAATTATTATATAACGAATAGCCATTAAATCTAGCGCCACCTATCGCTTGAAATTAGAAAATAAATTAGCTGCTCTACACTTTTCTTTTTCAAATAAATATATTTAAAACAATATAATGCGGCTTATGATTGTAGAACGACGTTTGAAAAATTCCACCGCAAATGTTTCTTTTGAACGAAAAATCGTAATTTTATTATAAGGAGAAATATACTACGAGTATATTTAAAACAAACTTCCAACGAGCTATTTCTTTTCTATAACAACGAAAATATCTTGGTATTTTATCATTTCTTTGTTATATTGTCTTTTAGCCACTGCTCTTTGGTGTGTAACCGCTTTTAAAAAATTATTTTTTGTCATTATATTTATATATAAGTTACCAAATGTATATAGGAGTTTAATAGAATGCAAATATATTTAAAGATATAAAAGATGAAACATTAGAGAAAGCGAAGTGATAATATATTATAAAAAAAATAAGATTTTTTTTTATCCAGTAGCTAATTGAAACTTGGCGTGAAGAGCTCTAAACAAATTGCCAAGAAGTCATTAATCACTCCACACAAGAAATGAAAATCCAGTTAAACGATCGAAGAAACTCAGCGTATTTCATTTAATGATATTTAATGTGACTTTCGAGATATTTTATTCCCATTTATATCAATTGATTCTCTCCTTGTTTAGATTTTTCTACATTTTAAAAATAATATACAGTTAAACCTGTCTATAGCGCCCTCTCATGGGACTCACCAAAATTGGGTGCTATAGAAGAGAGGGGGTGCTATAGACAGGTCACATTTAATGTAAATCGCATCGTACTACGTATTTAAAATCTGGCGCTATTTAGAGGGAGTCCTATAAACAGGTTTAACTGTACAGTTAAACCTGTCTATAGCCCACCCTCTTGGGACTCACCAAAATAGGGTGCTATAGAGAGGGGTGCTATAGACAGGTCACTTTTAATGTAAATAGCATCGTACTACGTATTTGAAATCGGGCGCTATAGACAGGTTTAACTGTATATAGATTCGATTCGATATATCGAATTTGCCGTAAAGGAGTTTGGTTATTTGACAGGGTTTATTTTCATGCTAGAATACAACTCAAAATTGAAAATTGATGGGAAAAGAGAGAGTTGCCAATATTGGGATCATGAATACCATACTTCCGTAATTTCACACTATTTATATATTATACCAAGCAAATCGCATGTCAATCTTTCTGATGACATAATGACTAAGATACAGGTTGACATCAAATAATCTGGTATGATTGTCATATAATATGATATCATAGATCAGAATTTGAAGACAAAGAAACATGGGATGTTCGAAAACTCGTTCAAATCAGTAGGAGTACAATGCTATCAATGCAAGTACCAATAAATAGATAAATATACAACGGAATTGATGAGTTTAATTGGGTAACGTGTTAACACAAGCTTTCAGACATCACTGTTCTTCTTCAGGTGGATATCTGAGGAATGTTAAAAAACGAACCTACACTCATAAACAAAAGGAAGTTTCATATTTTGATGTCGACGGTCGTCTGTTTTTTTAAGGAGACAGGCAGTTTTGTTCAAACTTGATTATCTCGTGTGTCTTCAATAAAGATCACTGTGTATCAAATAACTTTCAGAGTTATTGTCTGAATCCCGATATACATGTTAAAAGGTATAACTTTCTTAAGTTTTGTCCATGAGTCTATACGAGTATACTAGGGATGAATTTGCATAAACATTCAAACGAATAAGATAAGAATTAACTTTGCTTGTATCCTTTGGTTGTATGAAAGACTCCTCAAGACTTAGTCTTATATGACATGAAAGTCTGTTAAGAGACCCCTTCCAAGAAAGACCCCGGTTAAACCATCATTTTAGGTTGTCTCTCTCATGGGAGATTCAAATTTATTTAAATTATTCTTATATAGGAACCAATTAATATTAACAATTTCCAAAAATAAAAAAATATATTTTAACCTCATTAAAGCTAATTCTGGTAATATAAACAAGTTTATAATATTTTCTAATTAAAATTGTCAATGAATAATTAATTGAATAATAAATTAATACTGAATAAAAATGCATATATTTAATATTCAAAAATAGCAAAGCTGATCTCACCGTTAGTTCCTGTTTGTGATAATATAAGCATCTATACTCCCAATTAAAATTCAAAATGAAACTTCAAATTGATCCTGGGATGGAGGAGAATACTTGTCCTTGAAATTGGACGACAGTTTCTAAAGACGATGAATCTTCTATTAGATCAACGGTATATGGATGTGGAAGGTAAGCAAGGATGAGATTAAAACCACTTTATTGACATCTAGTCAACAATAATACAAAGAATACTTATAGATATCAACAATAGAATTTATAAAAAATATATATTTACATCAACACGAAGCCGTCTCCAAAGGGACATCAAGTTTAAATCAAGGGCTACAAGACACCCTGAATTTGGGTAGACCTTTGTTTATAATGTAGTTTTCGTCCCCAACATATTTAATTGCCATGTTGAGGAATTCGCAGAGAATTGTCTTGTTTCCTTTCGAAGGTGTCTCGGCGAGTACCTCCCTCACATGAGGGTATAGGAACGCCTCCACTACTTCAAACCTACAAATCTCTTTATAGAGGGGTATAGGAAAGATTCAGCGTTTATTTGTTCAAAAATGTCCTTTACCTGCCCTATGAGCTTAGGATGAGGGATGTTCATTTCAGCAAACTATTAGCCATTAGTTATTAGATAGTTATTAGATATAGTTATGCTCGCTATACCTACTCTTGGTAAACGAAAATTTCTATTTCTAAATCAGCTTCCCCTAATATAAACTAACCTATATGAAAAAATAGTACAAATGTGATATTGTACTGAGATAAGGTGCATAAATTAAGAAAAAGGCATCTCCTTATCGTGCAACTGAAAGTTGCAGCTAATCTAAGCTTAGCTTCTCTAGATTAATAAAGAATGGGTATTTTTGGCCAATTCTGGAATTATTAAAATTCAACGAGAATAGTTGATATTTATTCCGATAGATGGCGCAAGCCATCAGCAACTTTCAGTTGCACTATAGGGAGATACCTTTTTCATAATAACCTAACCTAGACTAATTTAACCTATCTGACACTAAAGTCATTGTCCTCATAAATGTATTGCTGGAGAGAAGGAAACCTGACCCTTGAAACAGGTATTGTGGCTTTGTCACCGACCTGAGGCTGTTAGTTAGCAGCGACGGTCAATTGAAGTCGCTTAAGTTTTAGCGTCTATTTTGACGGGAGAGGCGACCTTTGTCTCCATAGATCGATATTTTTTCGGAAAAATTCCCATCTATAATTTAGCCATAGATTTGGCCTAGCAACTTTCCTAGCTAAACACCTCTTTGGTAGATTGTGAAGATTCCATTGAATTCTTTGTGGGTCTCATGGAATAAAGTCCACCCTAGGCTGACGAGGGCCATTAGCCCGAAACCATGGTCTCTAGGTGGACGCTTCTCAGTTCACCATAATAAAAATATAATTTTATTAAATTGATATACATTCAAGCAAACATTCAATAAAGGACAAACAGGGTCATTCTCACAACTAGCAATTTGAAATTTAAACTAGCAAATTTTGAAACAATAAAAATTGCAGCGAAAAAATGATTCATAACATAAAAGTAAGACCAAAACCATCCGAATGTACAAAAAATATTTAAATATAAATTTTGGTATAAGATATTAATAAAAAATAATATTTTACCTTTTTTCTGGATCCCAAAATAAGGAATTTTGTATTTATATTTATCTTTGTATTTTACTAATTTCAATTTTCTAAGATTGAAGATAAGTAACATAATTTATTTCCATTTATAACCAGATATACTGTTTCATAAACTTTAGAATAAATCGTTTTCAATTATTTCTATTTTAAAACTGTCTTTCTCAATTTAATTAGCTTCTCTAAATATTCGACGTGTTAAAGATTAAAATTCATCCGGCCACCCCCTTCATTATCTTTCAGACAACAACAAACTTATTAAGGACAATCTCGGATTACACAAATTCTTTTTTTCTATCTCTTCTGCCTATTTATTCTTATAACCTTCTCTTTAGATGCTGTGTGTTTATACTCATTAGGTATATCTAATCATGATGCACTAGCGCGCCATCTGTTATCAAAATTCAAAACTATTTTAAAGGCGTAAGATTCTTTTTGATATTAAACAATTTCTACTGCCCTTACTGCAATGGAAAAATTAATGAGAGGGCCTGGCTCATCAGTGGTGAACCCTCTTACGCCTTTAAGATAGTTTTGAATTTTGATATCTAATCATGCTTATTTGTATATACGGTGTACTTTATTAATAAAAGATTGGAAAACATTTAAAATCACCTTTTGATAATAATAATAAAATGATTTTTATAAATATTTCGAGATAAAAAATAAAATGTTAAAATATAATACTTAAAATTATATATTCTTCAATTTGACAAAATCAATAAGCAATCCAGGGCTAAGTTCCTTTACTATTTCTCAAGCTTCCGAGCCAATATGACCTTCATCAGAAGACCTAGAAGTACTACATCTAGTCATTTATAAAAACTTGTACAATTGTTTAGAAGTGTTTGTGTATTGGCTAGAAATTGTATTCCTAGGTCTCCTATTTAAGAGCATATTAGCCCGAAAGCTTGAGAAATTAAAAAAAAAAAACAGTTAAAAGAATCCTGACACCGAATTGATTATTTATTTATTTCCTCTCAAATTTACAGTGTACCATTCGAGCATAAAGCTCACGAGTCACTTTGTCGTGGATGTTAGGCATCAAGAATTTCTAAAAAATGGCCTTCAGAACTGACTGGAAGGTCACAGTTCAGGTAGAGTGAAGTCCAGGTCTTTTATGACTTGGATTGAGGTCTCCATCAAATTGGAACAATTCTTGTATAACTGGATTTTGGGAAGTAGAGAGTTTTAGATATAATTTCTGGGTCGAGGATATGTATATTTCTTCTATATTAGGCTGGTTTAAATCCTGCTTTAAAATTGCATTTGATAGATTAAATGGGGCATTTACATTACTTCTTAAACAAATTCTCATGAATGCATCTATTCTTTTCCTATCAGTCAAGGTTGTGTATTTAAACCATACAGGCAAGGAATTGGTTATTGATTTTGTTAAACTGTTAAAGCAGGGATACATATGTATTATAATCTTCGATGGGAAATCTTGGAACTAGCTCCCATGTTTAATAACCGTAATCTAGTTTAACGTATTTAGAAATCATTACAAGGTCAGTTAATATTAGGTTAGGTTAAGTTAGGTTTAGTTCAGTTCCGTTTAGATTCAGATTTGGATTAGTAATCATGGAAGAGAGAGAGAGAGATAGTCTTAAGATCATACATCTTGAAAATGAAATTTATCATTTTCTGCCATTACTATGTAGATATATCTACCGAGGTACTGTAAATGAAGAATACAAAGATAAAAGAGTTTATTTTATTTGGGTTTGTTACCACAAGCTTTTTAAAACCTCTTTATTTTACTATATATGGAAATCTAGATAACGTTGTTATAAAGCCGACCTATATTTGCATAAAAAAAGTAACTGATATGAAAAAATGATATATTTTACAGGGTTTGTCCTGTAGGTGTGTCTATTTATTAGTCCAGCGATGGCCCAGAAAGTATTTCAAAGTTAGTGTTTTATTGGTATCACTTATTAGCTACATTTTTAGAGGAAGACAAAAGGACAAGACCCTAGAATGTCTATTCTGGTTCTCCTTCACTTCCGCCGATCTGCCGCGCCGCACAGCGGTGGTCATCTCCTATTTCATGGCCCCCGCTTGTATGTTTGCTGACGGCGTTGTCCGTCATCCCAGCAGGCTGGAAGGAAGTCTCTTGGCCCCCACAGTCCCAAAGAAAATGAGGTTTTTTTGAAAATATATAAATATTTGTGGATAAAAGATGCAATAAAACTTAATAATCTTCAAATTGGTTTCCTTCTGTGTCTATTCAATGTCGAATTATATAAACAGAAACGTTCTCTGTAAACTACAGATATAAACACTTAGTACAGTCAAATTACATATAATCAAAGCAAAATTAATGATGATGGGCTAGTTTTGTATAAAACACAATGGTATTTGTGTGTGTGTCCTTTATTTATAATAAAATATATAAAAAATCATTTTGAAAATAGAGCAATCCATAAATAAATATTTAATTTAAAAGCATATATTGGATGAGAATATAATTTATTTTACCAATATTTCAGTTAGCTGAACGCCAACCTTTATCAAGGTATAACATGTTTAATGTGTATAATGTCACACACATTAAACATGTTATAATACCTTGATAAAGGTTGGAGTTCAGCCAACTGATATATTGGTAAAATAAATGATATTTTGATCCAATATATGCCTTTTTAATTAAATATACAAATCAATAACGCCTTATTTATGCCTAATTTGTCTTTATTGTATGCGGAAGAGCATTTCTCGATGCAAATATTTGAATTTAATTCTACTGTCCTCTAAAAGCTTATCTCCATAGTTTTATTGAAAACTATTTCTAAGATTCCACCCTTCAGTGTATCATATAAAAGCAGAATGATCCGAACAGTATTAAAGCTCTAAGAAGCGGTCTGGTGGATTAAATTGGCGAAACTGCTGGGAGGGTTCACCACTGATGAGCCAAGCCCTCCCAATATGTTTTCAATGCAGTAAGGACAGTAAAAGGTTGATATATTTGTGAAAAAAAAAACATTCGTGTATTTATGTCTTTATTAATTATAATAAAATTTAAAAAATGATAATAATAATATATAAAACGTTTTTTTTTTATTTCTATTCAAAAATATATATTTTAACAGTTGAAATATTATGAAATATTTATTACTTCCTAAAATATTATGATGATATTGATTTCATAGAAAATAATAACAATCAATAATACAATTTCTTATCTACTCAAACTAAAAACCAGGAATTTTTCTTATACAATAAAAAAATAGTATTTTTTTTATTGTAAAAAAAAAGGAAAATTTGAAAATTTCAAAAAAAAGGTAATGCGTATATAATGAAAACATTTATTTCAATAATTACGTCTTTTGTTAGAAGATAGAGGGCATAGAGAATGCTGTTATTTTGTGTTATTATATTTTATTATGTAAATAGATAGACGTAGGATTCAATAAATTATGCAAATTTTATTCGATTTTTGCTTCTGATTTGGAATTTGATTTGTTTTTTGAGATACATTCGGTTGTAATATATATGAATTTCGTTGTATTTCTTACATTATTATTGAAAATATTTCTTAAAGAATCGGATGTTAATGGTATTTTGTTTATTTATTTGAATATTATGCATTCATCATATGTTTTGAAATATGATTAAAAACGTATTTATATTATATAATCTAAAAACTCAAATATTTCTATATTCAAAAAGATATATATTTTATTTTTAATTATTGATAATTCTACTTTTTTTGCATCGTTTTTAGAATAACTTTCAGTTTTGTTGTAAATATGCGTAGTTAACATATCTATCTTTTTGAATCAGTAATATAGGATTAACTTTATAAATTCTATATATTGTGAAAATAAGTAATGTGTAATATTTCCTCAAGTAATTGAAATAAAAGCTACTTGATGGTAAATAATTATCTTTTTCTTATCACGACTGCACCTTCAACCAGTTATCTTATCGATCCTTTGTCTTATCAACCCTTTATCTAACAACAAACAAATTATTCATAACATATATATATATATATATATATATAATATGAGGAACATCTGCTGCATTTTCTAGATATATTTTATTTGTAATTTACACAAATTTCACACTAATTCCATTCTAGGTATATTCGTACCAAGTATTTACAATTAGAATTTATTTGCATATTACCAAATTCAACAACGACAAGCCTTTTTTGGGGGACATATGCCCTACATAGAATTCGTCCAGGTACATAATTGATTAGAAATATATTAGTTATTTACAGGTGATAGTTTATTTCAATATTGCGCCTGGTTGATTAATTACAAAAATATATATAATATTTTCAAACGGAAAAATATGTACAGGGTAGCCTAGTGGACATGGCATCTGCCCGGTAAGCGGAACACTGTGGGTTAGATTCCAATCTCTATACCACTTTATTTTTCCGTTTATCATTTCTCTTCACAATTCATCCTATCATACTTCATCCCTAAGGTTATAAATATCATTATTTCTCCTTAAAATAAATTTCTATTTATCGTTCAAAAGAAACATTTGCGGTATAATTGTCAAATTTCGTTCTACAATCATAAGCCGCATTATATTCTATTATAAAAAAAAATATGTAAAAAATTGTAAGTAGTATCTTACTACATCATATATTTATAAAATTGGATTCCTTACTACATAGCATTCTGTTCAATACAAAATTTCCTTTTTTTAAGGGTAAGGTAAAAATATAAAAATTTCAGGGATCAAATTTCTTTTTAACCCACCCTATAACCTCCAAATAAAGAAATTATCTTTGAATAGCAAACTCGATAAACGCGCGCATTCGAATCTTGCGTTAAATCTGCATTTCCTTCTCTCTTAAATAGCTATAAACGCTCTCTATATTCGATTTTATTGTAACTATAATCCTATTGGCGATTTATGTAGAGTGCTTTCTCCTGTTGAAGGAATTTTGTTCCTTGAAAGCTAAAATTTTATGGAATAAAATAATATTTAAAAACCTATCCTTGGATATCTGATATTTCCACATTGATAGTTTATATTTTGTGTATTTATATGTAATATGTAGAGATACTCTACCTGTTCTAAATTTCTGTAAACTATATATTACTCGAGTTTTCAAATAGATTTTTCTTATATACACTCATGTACAAGACTTAAAGAAGTTGTACCTTTTAGCATGTATAGCGGGATTTAGACAATAACTCTGAAAGATATTACAGTGGCTTTATTGAAGACACACTCATGGACAAAAATTAAGGAAGTTGTACCTTTTAGCATGTATATCAGGATTTAGACAATAACTCTGAAAGATATTAGAGTGACCTTTATTGAAGACACACTCATGGACAAAAATTAAGGAAGTTGTACCTTTTAGCATGTATATCGGGATTTAGACAATAACTCTGAAAGATATTACAGTGACCTTTATTGAAGACACACTCATGGACAAAAATTAAGGAAGTTGTACCTTTTAGCATCTATATCGGGATTCAGACAATAACTCTGAATGATATTACAGTGATCTTTATTGAAGACACACGAAATAACCAAGTGTAGATACTCTACCTGTTCTAAACTTCTGTAAAACATATATTTCCCGAGTTTTCAAATGGAATTTTCTTATATTCCCCTCTGAACAAGACTTAAGAAAGTTGCATCTTTTATCATATATATCGGGTTTCAAACAATAACTCTGAAAGATATTTGATACACAGTAATCTTTGTTAAAGAAACACGAAATAACTAAGTGAAAACAAAATTGCCTCTGTCTTCTTAAAACAAGACGTCCGGCGGCATTAAAAATGTTCCAAGTTTTGTTGTGTGTTTATGAATGTAAATTACCACTTGGTGACTATAACAATGAAGAAAACTTATTTTTAGTTAGAAAAATAATCTAATTTTCTATTATAAATATGACCCCTATCTATAACTATATTTCTATAAATATATATCTTAAATTCGCATAATCTAAATTATAAAAAACATATTTAAAATATTTACTTATTAGAAGAAGAAAAAGTCGGTGGACGAGTAGGTAACACCCTCGATTCCCGACAGCCATGAACCGGGATTGAATCCCGCAGTAACATTTTGTTTAATATGTGAATAACCTTCATATATTATTGTTGCAATTATCATAAATTTGGTTGCTCTTTTTAAGAGGTACCTGATAAAGTGATTTTGGAACCGAAGTAGATGAAGAAAATACTAATTTCAAAACTTTCTAATCTATATCAAAGTATTTCTCTGAAAAATATTTATTGATATATCGTGATATTTTGAATGAAATATGATCATGGGAAAGGTCCGTTTGGCAATCGGCCATTAAACAAAGACAATTAATTCTTTCTTTTTTGTGGTGGATAAAATAAAAAAAGTATTTTGATCAAAATATAAATAACGAAACAAAAGAAATATATAAAAAAAACGTTCAAAATAAAAAATATATATTTCGTTGAAAATGATAAAGAATATGAAGAATTATACTTCGGCTAGTAAATCTTTTTTGTTGTCTCGAAACGTCGAGATTATAAAAAGATTTACTGATCCGAAGTATCTTTAATTTTAAGAACTATGAATTCCGGCCAGGCAGCCTCTATCTTTACGATGAAGAATTATGATACAGAAATATTGATATAATTCAGAATTGAATATAACGAGAAAATACTTGCGCAAAATTTAGAATGAATAAAGAAGTAAAACAAATATATTAAGACAATGGTATACATTCTATTGTGAATTATGTCATAACAAGACAAAACAACAGGATCAACAGAAATATAGACCTTCCAGTATATGACCTATTATACCCCAATAATGTTTAATAATATAGAACTCAAATTTGCAATAGAGAATATAACTACAAAATAATAAGTCAAAATTCAACGAATAATCGAACACTCAAAATATAAACAAAACGTAATATAAAATGAAAGGAATTCAAAGCACGAATGTTTCTTTTATACATAATACAAACTTCTACTGTCCTTACTGCGATGAAAAGATATATTGGGAGGGCTTGGCTCATCAGTGGTGAACCCTCCCAGCTGTTTCGCCAATTTAATACACCAGACCGCTTCTAAGAGCTCTAATACTGTATTGGACGATTCTGCTTATATACGCAGCACTGAAGGATGGAATCTTAGAAATGGTTTTCAAGAAACCTATGGACATAAGCTTATAGGACAGTAGAATTACATTCAAATAGTAATATGCAAATAATAATCAGCTCAATGAAATTAATGCCAATATGCAAATATCCGGCCAAAACATATGTACTCGTATATATAAAACGACATTTGAAGTTACACCGCATGAGTTTCTTTTCAACGAAAAATTAAAATTTATTTCAAGGTGAAATATTGACTATTTCTAACCTTTTTGGATGAGGTATGAAAGGGTGAATTATGAAGAGTAATGATGAACAGAAAAATAAAAGTGTCCAGGGATGGGAATCGAACCCACAATGTTCCGCTTACCGGGCAGATGCCATGTCCACTAGGCTACCCTGGACGTATTTTTCCGTTCATAAATAATACATAAAGTAACTTATAATACAATATAATACACTGCGGCTTGTGATTGTAAAACGACACTTGAAGTTTTATTTTTCCGTTCATCATTACTCTTCATAATTCACCCTTTCATACCTCATCCAAAAAGGTTAGAAATAGTCAATATTTCACCTTGAAATAAATTTTGATTTTTCGTTGAAAAGAAACTCATGCGGTGTAACTTCAAGTATCGTTTTACAATCACAAGCCGCAGTGTATTATATTGTATTATAAGTTACTTTATGTATTATTTATGAACGGAAAAATACGTCCAGGGTAGCCTAGTGGACATGGCATCTGCCCGGTAAGCGGAACATTGTGGGTTCGATTCCCATCCCTGGACACTTTTATTTTTCCGTGTTCATCATTACTCTTCATAATTCACCCTTTCATACCTCATCCAAAAAGGTTAGAAATAGTCAATATTTCACCTTGAAATAAATTTTGATTTTTCGTTGAAAAGAAACTCATGCGGTGTAACTTCAAGTGTCGTTTTACAATCACAAGCCGCAGTGTATTACGTATATTGTATTACATATGTATATATGTTTTAGAAATATTATTTTATTTCAAAATTACAATTTCATATATTAAACTAATCTGTTAAATCGACCGCCAGAAGTCGCGCTTTCTCTTTATATAACTTTCCCGATGGCCGGCTCAAACCGTTTGTAAATTATGTAAATAAGTTTTTTTTCTTACGCCTTAAGCCAGGCAGTACTTTGATCAAATTTTGTTTTTTAATATATATCCTTTAGCCCAATTAAAGTAATCTTTGTTTAAAACTATTTTTATTATTATATTTTCAAGATTTTAATCACGACTGCATTACCATAGAATAATCTTTAAGATAATCAAAAATCAACAGAAATCTCATTTTTTATAACATATATATACAATGTGAAAAAAGAGTACAAATGTAATATTGTACTGGAATAAGGTGCATAAATTAAGAAAAAAGAATCTCCTTATCGTGCAACTGAAAGTTGCTGATGGCTTGCGCCATCTATCGTCTATTCATCTATTGAATAGTTGATATTTATTCCGATAGATGGCGCAGCCCATCAGCAACTTTCAGCTGCACGATAAGGAGATTCCTTTTTCTTAAAATATATACAAGTCTAATAGATATCTAACGGTATTATTTATTTGTACCCCTTTAGAAGGGCTACGAAAGCTAGGATTAGCAATAAAAAGAAATCAGAAACTCATCTCTGGAGACTTATTGACTTGTTTTCAATTTTTTTTTTTTACAAACAGAAATAATATAATTTTTTTTCCCTCAATATATAATAAGTATTTGAAATATGTATATAATAATGTATCTATAAAAATTGTATTTATTATTAAGTTGTTAACGTGATAATCCTGTTGAAAGACTGACAAGTCCGAAAGCTTGAAAATAAAAAGTTGCACAAGAAACTTAACCCTGGAAGCTTCATTTATTTTCTAACTAGCCGAATGACCCGGGCAACGCCCGTGTTTTACCCGATTGAATGTTTTTATTCGAATGCTATTTGTTACAATTATAAATTGGCGCCTTAAATAAATGCATATATTAGTTAATAACTATAGCCTATGTGCTTTATCTGTCTATGTACTGTTGGCTTCCGTAGGCGTTTCTTACTGGGAAAAAGAAAGAGAGGATTCCATCTAGTTATTAACTAATATATGCATTTATTTAAGGAGCGACCCGCTCCAACACAATAGTTACAAAAACGAAAAAGCGAGTGGGGGGGGGGGGGCAAAGGTGACGTGATCGTAGCCAACCAAGAGGAGGGCGCCATTCCAAAGAAAAAGCAAACGGTGACAGAGATGACAAACGATTAGGAGATAAAGATTTAAGAACGGATGACGCTCGTAACTGTATATAGAATATTATTGACTTGTTTATTTGAATATCAATATATTGAAGAAAGCCGGTAAGAATTCTTATGATCAACCTGACAATCATACCGAAGACATTAAACCAGATAAATCCAACTCTTGTATCAATCTCAGATGTCAACTCTGATGTCGTATCTCTATTAATGAAGACCTCTATTATACTATTTGTATTTAAACAGGCTTAGTAGGATCTAAATATTAAATATATATTTATTTTGAAAATAGAGCAATCCAAATTTAATTCATTAAATAATAAAAAGGCATATATTGGATTTAATAAAATATTCATTTTGCCAAAATTTCGGCTGGCTGAACGCCAACCTTTATCGAGGCATTACATCTTTGTATACACAAACTCAGCGCCGCATAGTGTTATAATATCACAGTTAAAATCATTTAAAATACAAAGTAGGTGGGAGAAATTTGTCCATGAAATTGTAATTTTTAAATATTTTTTTCTTGCACAATTTTCCCCCACCTACTTTAAATGATTTCAACTGTGATATTATAACATTATGCGGCACTGAGTTTGTGTATGCAAAGATGTAATGCCTCGATAAAGGTTGGCGTTCAGCCAGCCGAAATATTGGCAAAATGAATCTTTTATTCAATCAAATATATGCATTTTTATTATCTAATTAAATATATATATATATATAAACAAAATTAACCTCTTTATAAATATATATATTAAAAAAGGCATCTCCTGATCATGCACAAAATCATTTATTTTACCAATATTTCAGTTGGCTAAATGCCAACCTTTATCAAGATATTATAACATATTAATGTGTGTCAACAAAAAACTCAGCACCAGATATGTTTGTGGTGGCTGAAATATTGTTAAAATAAATGATATTTTGATCCAATATATACCTTTTTAATTGAAGATTTATTCATGGATTTCTCTATTTTCAAAAAGTGAAATATATAAAATGATTCGAGCATTGCTCTTCTGCAAATTTCAGATAATCTTCTTTAACAGAATGCGAGCTAATGTATTGCGCCATCTATCGGAATAAATATCAACTGATCGTTGATTTTTATGCCGATAGATGGCGCAAAAAATCAGCAACTTTTAGTTGCACGATCAGAAAATGCCTTCTTTTTATTTATCCATCTGATCCAAGTGTAAATTTACTTTTGTATTTTTTTTCATATAGATATTTAACCAAAATATTAATTATTTATAATTACTTAATATTATTAACACACATCAATTTTTTTTCTCATAATTGTTTAATTAAATTTACTTATTTTTTAATTGAAAAACCAATTAGTTAACTGAAATGGAATTTTCATCCTGAAGCAAATAGCCAAAGGGTAATTAAGTAATTTAGTTAATAAGGTAAATCAAGTTTTTTTCAGCAATATATAGGTTTCTCTTTTAATACCTAGAGTAAGGTGTGAAATTAGAGAAAGTAAGCTTTCGTGCATAGCTATTCTTCAGATGTTTATAAACAGTTTGGTCGAAAATAAATATGTAGAACAAAATTGTTCATAGATAACATCAGAAAACATCAAATATGTTTTGGCCAGATATTTGCATATTGGCATTAATTTTATTGAGCTGATTATTATTTGCATATTATTTGTTGATTATTATATCTTGAGTGTTCGATTAATGGTTAATTTGACTTATTATTTTGTAGTTATATTCTCTATTGCAGAGTTCTATATTATTAAACATTATTGGAGTATAATAGGTCATATATTTCTGGAAGGTCTATCTTTCTGTTGATGTTGGTTTTTTTTTTTGCTTTGTTATGACACAATTCAGAAAAGGAGGTGTTCTCGAAAGCTTATGGGTTTTTTTATTATATATTTTCTTATTCAATGGGTAAGATTACATCAGGTCATGAGAAAAGGTTAAAAGCAATAGTATTTTCTACTATAGTTTTGGGGTTCTTGTATAGGTCTTCCTTCTTAGCTCCAATACAGATTACAATAACTTGAAACTAAATAACTTTTAAAGAGCAAAACCAAACTTCTTAGGCACGCTTTTTCGGACAATAATGTCCTTCAACAGGCTGTAATACAAATACAAGATAACTTATAAACATTGATAAGAGAAACATTACTTTTATATCGAACTCTAAAACAAATGTAAAACAAGCTTTTATAATTCATTAATCCTTATCTAATAAACATGGATAAGTTCAAATCAATAAGCTTGAGGGATAAGTATCTTTCAAATAAATTTATTTCAAGCTTTCGGGCACAACCGCCCTTCGACAGGAAAAGTATATTACGCTACTAAACAGCGTAATATACTTTTCCTGTCGAAGGGCGGTTGTGCCCGAAAGCTTGAAATAAATTTATAAGAAAAATACTTATCCCTCAAGCTTATCGATTTGAACATTCTATTAGGGGATTAGCCTATTAATAAACATGGATAAGAGAAAATTTCTATTCATCTAACTTTAGACTAATATAAAACAAGCCATCAAAATCCGTAAATCTTCATTTAAAAACATTTATAAGTAAAACATGCAGTCACTAACTACCCACCATGATTATCATGGCCTGGCCTGTACCACGTGTACTAGGGATTAGCAAACAATGAAAAAAGAAAGAGTAAAACGTTCCATTTATCGAATCTTAAAACGAATACAAGCCTTGTACTGTTGAATGGCGTTATTGTCCGAAAGCTCTCGCCAATCTTATATCTCGTTAATGAAGAATCTCAACGCCGTTATCATCTATCCTTTTTAGAAATTGTGTTTTATGTTTTACTGAAATAATGCTAAAAGAGTTTGTGTTACTTACTCACCGATTATTCAGAGTTTTTCTTCAATTGACGAACCTAAACAAAAAAACATGTAACATTAGTGCAAGTCTGAAATTTCTGGCAGGCTATAATACAAGGATGTTCCAAAAGTTTGTAAACACTTGCAAAAGTTTGAAATACCAATATTATTTGCCGTTATGTATAATTTATTTGTGGTGGTGGTGCTTATCTCCATGGTTAAACCAATTCCTGAAGTCCACTCCTCTCCAATTTTGCGATGGTAGTTATAGGCCTGTAAAATAGGTCCACTAATGTCAGTATAATTTATTTGTATTATGTATAAAGTAATTGTATTATTGAGTGGACATTGCTGCTGCTGTGATGGAGATGCATGGAGACATCTGAGGCTCTTCTTTGGACACGACGACAACAACAACAACAACAATTGTATTATGTATTATTATGTATTCGACGTAATAATATTATTCACCAAGTAATAAGAAAACAAAGTTTTAAGAAAAACACGAACCTTTAGGACAAATTTATATTTCATTGGGGAGAGAGGGTATTACAAAGATTCTATTATAATATTTATTCATGTACTTCACAATGAAGTTTTATTTTCAATAATTTATCAAATTCTGAAAACTTTCGCGTTAATATCTCCCGTTTTGTTACTTGCACTCGCTGGTGGGTTTGGACTTGGACTTTTGCAAAAATCGTGGATATTGGAACTTTTTTTTAATTAGAAAAGTGTCCAATGTGGGATTTGATACCGAGTCGTAGCGGTGGAAAACCAACGGTTTAGACACCCTTCCATCAACCCCCTTTATAAAGTTAAAATGACAAGCTTTAAACCGTTAGCATATCAGTAGTCTTATCATCAAGGGTCTGATGTGAATAAACATGGGAGAGGCCGTGTCAAATTTGTCTATTTTTAAATATAAATAAAAGTGATCAACTTAAGAAGGCTAATGTTCATCAGCTATGTCGCAAATTGTTAAGGTTTCTTTGTCCTTAACGAAAAAGGCCGTACTTCAGAGGACTGTATAGGTTTTAACTACCCATGCGGTTATTCCAATGTCCAGGCGACACCCCAATGGTGATTCCAATGCCTCAGCCAAAGAGAGAATTAAGCCCGACCAAAAACTATTCACCACTCTCACACACTTTATTTAAAAAACCCAATCATATACAAAGATAGTCAGCGGTCAATATTTACATAATCACAGAAAAATTAAATTGATAAATAAAATAATATCCTAGAAAACTCAACACAAAACATAGAGATTTGCTTATATTTTGTCTTTTTTCAAATTAAAAATATCTATTCTAAGCTTTTAAAAAGACGAACATACTAATCGTCGAAATATCATACAATAAAACCTCAGTTCATCTTCGATCCAAGAAAGGTAGCTTTTTTAAATTTTGAATATTAAAAAACCTGAAATATTATATTAATAAAAAGCCATTTCCTTATCGTGAAACTGAGAGTTGCTGATGGCTTGGGCCATCTATCGGAATAAATATCAAATATTCGTTGATTTTTAATTAATCCAGAAATGTCCAAATAAACATTCTTGGTTAATAAAAAAAAGCTTACCACGTTTGCGTTTAGGGCTGTTGGTCCTCATCAGTGCGGTGCAAGCTTTTTCACGCTGAAATTATATGTTAAAATATTCAATTCTAAGAGTACTAAAATGATATTTCTGAAAAACGGCAAAGTTTTTATTAATATGTTCTCTAAAAAATGTTGATAAATACGCTATTTCTCTCTTTATTTAAAAATTCCTAAATATATTTTCTCTTATTAATCTATGATTTTAGATAATCGATTCGGCAACACCTATTAAATTATTTCCATTTTATATCTAATACCAAACGCAATAATTCATTTTAATCTTTCTTTGATAAATTAATAAATGTGTTTTCTCTTTTCATAATATTGATTTTAATTTATATTTTGGTGGAATGATAGAAAATGTGTAATTAAAATATAATTGATTTCCTTGAGGCTATTAAATAAATAATATTTTCTTAGAATTAATAAAAAAGGAATAATAATATTGAGATAAATTTTCCGTTATTACATTTTTCGATTGCTAAATATATCTTCAGTAAAATATTCAAGAATTATTTATTTATATATATATATAGAAATCCTGCAGAAAATATATTTAGAAATAGATTATATATTTTTTTCAGAAATATACCATGTAATGACACGGTCATTGAGTTTTTTAATAAAGATAATTAAAATCTATATATACACGGCATAGACCAATATTAAGAAGGTGGGAAGTCTTTTATATCGCCAATGATTTTTTTAAGGTGACAGAAATAATTTTGTTCACACTTGGTTATCTCGTGTCTTCAATAAAGGTCACCGTATATTAACTATCTTTCAGAGTTATTGTCTGAATCCCGATATACATGCTAAAAGGTACAACTTTATTAAGTTTTGTCCATGAGTGTATATAAATAATGACATGGTAATTGGGTTAATTAATAAGATTATCAAAATTTAAATATATATGATTAGAAATGCTTTTTTGAGCGGTCAGAGATAGAACTTTTTTTTTAATATGCAAAAGGTCTCTCTGACATTTGTCTTTATTTTTTACCTTTTTAGTATAATTTTGCAATTTTCTTTCTCATTACAGACTATATTTTAACTATAATTTAGAGTGAATATCTTACATAATCATTTCCTGTTATTTTTGTTTTTAATTGAAGTTTCGTTCTCTAATCATTTATTTTTGGCTTTGCTGTTTTTATTTAACTTTATTCAATTATAAAAACAAAGCGTGCTTTCCCATAAGAACACTGACACTGAATAAAAAAGAGAGAGAAAATAAAGATACCTATATATATATATATATATTATATAATCTAAAATGCAAATATTTTATTTTTTTAAAAACATATATTTTATTTCATCAATGACTATTCTTTTTATTTTTTAACATAGATTTAGAAGATAACACTTTGAATATTTGTTGTAAATATGTATAGTTGACCTAACTATTTTTAAATCACAAATATAGAATTCATTTTATAAATTCTATATTACTGTGAAAAATAATTTTATGTGTAATTTGCTTCAGGTAATTCAAAATAAAAAACTACTTGATGAGTAAATAATTATCTTTCCTTTTTCACGACTGCACCTCAATTCTTTATCCTTTTCAACAACAAAACAAAATAATCATAACATATATATATTATATATATATATATTTCAACTTATATACAGGAAATTATATTATGCTTAAAATATGTTTATAATAAACATAATAATTTTATTAATTAAATAAGGCAACAGGTGTCTGGAGTGATTTAAATAAATTGATATTAATTTTATTTTATACTCACAATTCAAAATAGTAAAGATAAATATGGACTATCCTAAAGATAGAGGTTGTCTGGCCGACATTCCATATTTCTGTGAAAAATAGACACTTGGCCAGTTAGAGTTTTTTATTTTCTCAACGTTTCAACAAAAATAGTTTGTTTTCGTCAGGAGAAGTAAATAAAAATAAAGTATTTGGCAAGGCCAAGGCAAAAGCTTTATTTTTATTTATTTCTTCTAACGAAGACAAAAGATTTTTTTAGAAATGTTGAGAAAATAAAAAAAACTCTAACTGGCCGAAGGGTCTATTTTTCACAGAAATATGGAATATATATTACGTATTCAATTATTCATAACAATTAAGATTGTTTAAAAGTCAGAGAAGTATCCGCAGAATTTTTGGAATTTATTGTAAGGGACCTTCCAAGATATAAAATCTTTTGAATCAGTACAGATAACCCGTTTCTATGTATAGAGTCTTGAAATAATGAGTATTTGAGTAAAAGATGAGTGAATCCTAAACTTTACATCCACAGAAACAACTTGAATCTACAACTGGGTGAATTCTTTCCAGAAAAAATCTCAAAATTACCATAATTGGTTACAAATTGCATCTTGTAGAAATAAGGGCGGAAATAATTTGAAATTCCTTTGGTTGAATAATTTGTTTCACTTGTTCTATTGAATAGGATTGACAATCACTAGAATCTATATAAGATTTTATTATAAAAAAGAGGGATTATATAAAAATATATATTATGAAAATAGAGCAATCCATAAATAAATCTTTAATTAAAAAGGCATATATTGGATCATAATTTCATTTATTTTACTAATATTTCAGTTGGCTGAACGCCAACCTTTATCAATGTATTATAACAAAAACACACATTAATATGTTATAATACCTTGATAAATGTTATAATATGTTTATAACTGCTCCAGTTTAAAAATGTAAATCGAAGCAATTATCCTTATTCGGGATATCAGGTTTTGTGTGTTGAAATAAAGAAATAAAGACGTGGTTGATATGAATTATACTTTTCAATATTTTCTCTGTGTCTTGTACCATCCTATAGAAAATTGTGGATGGTGATAGGAAATGTAGGAGATCTAGTTGCTAGATTGTCAGTATTAGACTGTTGGTATTCCTATTTTCCTTATATCATTGTTAGCATATTAGAGAACAAGCCAGTTGAAGTAATGTAGCAGGAGAATGTCTCAGGAAGAGGCGTTGTAACTTCATTAATATTAATGTTACTCTTCCCCTCTAATTATGCAATAATCATATATTAACATACCCAGGCTAAAATTTTAATTAAATTTTAACATTAATTTTAACATACGAACACACCCAGAATTGAATACTATTACATTTTCTAATGAAGAAACGTAAATGATTAGATATTCTAAACTATTATGTTTAATAGAAATAATGTATGATACAATAGCGCGCCATCTGTTATGAAAATTTGAAACTATTATAGACGTGTATTATTATTTTTTTTTAATAAAACAATTTCTACTGCCCTCACTGCAATGGTAAATATTATATTTAAAAAATAATCATACGCGTCTATAATAGTTTAGAAATAATGTATGTTTATATATTGTTGCACCAGGTTGCGACTTGTCAGCCTCTTCAACCTTGATTCTCTCCTGTGCCGGGTCTTGTATCTTACCAGAGCGTGTTTCAATCATCCTACAAATTTATATAAGTGGATAATGAGATAACTTTAAGTAGCCTCCAGAATAATTTATTTCTCACATCAAAGAGAGCAGTGAAGTCACATAGTGTACCAAAATACAAATGATGATTTCATAATACATAAATCTGTTTATAATACATATATTCTGTTTAATAAAATAAATAAATATAAAATATAAATTTGAATTTGAAATATTTGAAAAATAAGATTACAAATTAAAATAAAATAGGTGCATTAGCAATGATGCAACAATATACAGTGAAATCCTTGCTCTCTTCAAACTAATATGTATTTAAATTTTAAACTAATGTGTGGATATATCCTTCTTTCAGGGAACTGTATAAGATCTCAGTGGTCCTAAAAAAGTTTGTTAATGTATATATACTGTGAAAGATCTCATAAACCAAACCTTTTCGAGCATCATCTTGTCTCACAATCATCAAGATTGAGATAAGTAAATTCAATACATTAAACTTTATCTATAGATAGATGGAAATTTTGCCCGGAGGACATTGATTCAAAGAGACAAGTGTCCTCTTTCCCGTGTGGATCTCAGGGAATAAAGTCCGACTTCGGCTTAGAGGGCCATTTGCCCGAAACCATGGTTGCCAGCTAAACACCTCTTTGGCAGATTGTCAAGATCCCATTAGATCCCGTGTGGATATCATGGAATAAAGTTCACCCTAGGCTGACAAGGGCTATTAGCCCGAAACCATGGTCTGACGTCTGTTTTGACGGTAGAGGCGACCCTTGTCTCTTTGTATTAATGTCCTCATGGCAAAATTTCCATCTATATTTTAGCCATAGATTTGACCCAGCCACTTTGCCAGCTAAACACCTCTTTGGCAGATTGTCAAGATTCCATTAGATCCCGTGTGGATCTCATGAATAAAGTAGGTCCCTAGGCTGACGAGGGCATTAGCCCGAAACCATGGCCTCTAGGTGGACGCTTTTCAGTTTGCCAAAGCTGGTGTTGTGGCTTTGTCACCGACCCGAGGCCGCTAGTTTGCGGCGACAGTCAATAGTTAGCCTCTAGTTTTGACGTCTATTTTGACGGGAGAGGCGACCTTTGTCTCTTTAGATCATTTGATATAGTTATTGAATATATTGACAAGTTAATCAAAATATAAATATATATATGATTAGAAATGCTTTTTTGAGAGGTAAGGATAGGACCTTTTTTATTATATAAGAAGTTTCTCTGACATTTGTTTTTATTTTTCATCTCTTTAGTGTATTTTTGGAATTTTATTCTTATTACAAACTATATTTTAACTATAATTTCAACTAAATATCTTACATAATCATTTCCTATTATTTTTGTCTTTGATTGAAGTTTCTCTATATAATAATATTGTTACAAAATATTTATTATTTTATTAGCAGAGTATTATTTTTTATGTTTATATTTTGCTATACTCTGTACACTTCCCTCTTTTTGCTTATCTTTTGTTTATCACTCATAGTTTGTTCTTGCTTTAAATAAATTGCTGTGTCACCCCAAAGTTTGTCTTCCCTAATTTTCCACGTGGCAATATATTTTTAGCTTTGCTATATCTATTCAACTTTATTCAACTATAAAAACATATCGCGCTGTCTCATAAGAACACTGACACTATAAAAAAAAAAAGAGAAAAAATAGAAATACCTATATATTATTTATCTATATATCCAAACATATATACAGGAAATTATATTATGCTTAAAATATGTTTATAATTGTTGGGAACAAATTATATAAAATCCGAAACTATTTTGAAGGCGTAAGATTCTTTTTAAAATTAAACAATTTTTACTGCCCCCTTACTGCAATAGAAAAAAATAATGGGAGGGCCTGGCTCATCAGTGGTGAACCTTCCCAGCGGTTTCGCCTGTTTAATCTACCATACCGCTGTTATATTGCATTTTTTAACACTTCCTTTTATAGTGATACTATAAAATACTATGTGGTATTCCACGTAACAAGAACGAGTTTTAAGAAACAATGAGACGATTCTAATCAGTAGAAACTCTGACTTTATTACTTTTCCTAGCTATATATATACATCACACTTCTCGCGGACATGCAAATATAACAACCTTTCATAAGAAACATAATGTAAAAATATATAAAACAAAACAATACTATGCAAATATCTCGCGGTATGCGACAGACTCCCCCCCCCCCCATGACCTCTCATCACTCCTGTGATGAGACTCCTGGTGGTTCAATGATTTTTCTAGGTCTTCCAACTTTTCTCTTTTCCCAATAATCTTTTTAGGCCTACCAACTTTTCTGGCATAAAAAGCCGAGTATTCAGGATAGATTTGATCATGTCGATAGTACTTCCATTCAGCACTTTCTCCGTTCTCCAAATCACATCGAACAAATAGACCTGGAAGATGATAACCAGCTGTATGAATAATAGGCGTTTTCAACAGATTATAACCCCTAAAATCTTCTTTAGGTTTCTTATCTCTTGATTTCTTAACAGATTTACAAAGTCTATCATGATGTTTCTGCATCATTACTTCAATAAGTGCCGTAAAAATGATTATCTTATCTTTAAGTTCAAATTCAAAGATACTTAACAATGTTAACTTTTCGTTAATGGTAGTATTAACTGTCTCCAAATGTCTTCGCATTATTTCAGAAGCAGTATAACAGTTGTAATCTGTATTGTCAATAAATTTTGCTAGGCATATTAGAAGTTTGCCCAAAGGCCCCTCAAGAATTTGATTTCTAAGCATGGATTCAAATTGAGATGGACCAATAACTTCAGGAAGACCTAACTTTTCACGAAAACCATTCAGGAATTCAAGAATATACATAAAATTTGCAAAATATTCTTTAAAAGGTAGACAATCTATAGAATTAAGTTCTGGTAACTGAATATTATCATCTCTTGTTGATTTTCTTTTCTCTAATCTCATTTTCCTAACAATACCTGCCATTTTCTTTTTAAAAGAATCGCTTCGTTCTCGATGTCATCCCATCTACACTCAGGACCATCAATAATATAAGATGCAGGAATAAGTTCATCATCTTTTGTAATAATTTCTTCAATTATATGGATTTTACCATCTTCTTTATCTCCGTCTTTAGAATTTACTTTATCAGGTTTCTGAAGAGGCTCCATAGTGTAAGGGATGCAATTGTCCTTTTTTGCTGCGTCATTGGAAAAGTCTACGCCATTGATATCGTGGCTATGTATCTCATTCAAATCCAAGCGTTTTAGCGCTTCTCTAGTCTGGTTACACCACATCATACTACGATCGTGCTTGAAAACATGCTGGTAAAATACAGAAGGTTCGTCTTCATTGCCAACGAATAACATGGGATTAGTCCGCTTAGGAATCATGTCACATAAATGTCCTATAGATGCTGGTTCATGGAATTCAAGAATTGGCAAATCTTTTAAGATTTGAATTAAACCCTCATACAGTTGTAGAGATGTAGTTACTCTTGGCAGTTCAGGTAGTGCTGCACGAAGTTCCATACTCATATTTATCATTTCAAAATAGAGTCCACTCAGCATAAATAGACTCCTTCCTGAATACTCAATTGGACATGGTCTCTTTCCATATTCACTAATCATCCTTTGTCTATAATCTATATCCTTAATACACCTGGCATTCCCAAAATCGATTACTTTAGCAATATATCCAAGAGTTGGGATTTTAATCTTTTTTGAAGCTACTTCATATTTGATTAGTTTCTCTTCTGTCTCTGCAACTAGAACATTGTTAATATGAAGATCATCATGTAAAAGTTCAATTTCCTCCTCATCAATTGCAAAAATTATACGAATCTGGCGAAATAATACTAATAAATCTTCACATGAAAGTCTCGATTTGATAGCCGTTTCGAGAGTTATTCCTCCATATTCCATTAGGAAAACAAAATAATTTTTTCGTTCTCCTTCACAATAGTAAGGCCATGGTTTTCCTTTTTCAAAGACATTTATGAGAAGCCTAAACGTCTTCTCAGTATCTTTAACAAGCATAAAGGAATATGGATAACATAAATTGACCTGACCATTTTTTAGGGTTCTTAAGGAATTGTAGATGGCCAATTCATTTCGTAAATCATCAATGTCATATTTATCAAGCATGCTTATTTGCATCTGGCTGAATTCTTTAGCATAAATCCAAACTTTTTGGCAGCGTGTTAATTTCTTTAATATTAACAAACGACGTCTTGCGTGATTGCCTTTATCGAAATCACCTATTCCTAATTTCATATTTCTTTTTTCACCGCCTGTTTGAAACGAATAGATTCCCTTTTTGAGAGTTTCCAATAGAGTATCGTAACAAGGT
Source organism: Cordylochernes scorpioides (assembly GCA_030710605.1). Taxonomy (NCBI): domain Eukaryota; kingdom Metazoa; phylum Arthropoda; class Arachnida; order Pseudoscorpiones; family Chernetidae; genus Cordylochernes; species Cordylochernes scorpioides. The sequence goes on along the minus strand of CP092872.1, from coordinate 84,298,832 downwards.
AGCTCTCTCAAAGCTTCTTCGCCGGTACCAGGCTTTGGTTCTTTTTTGCCAGTACCAGACTCCTTAGTAGGTTCTTTTTCGCCAGTACCAGACTCCTTAGTAAGTTCTTTTTTGCCTGTACCAGACTCCTTAGTAGGTTGAGAATCGTCAATTGCAGACTTTTCGTCAGAATGTTTAGAGGCATCGTCTGAAGGCTTAGAGGCATCGTCTGAAGGCTTAGAGTTATCGTCTGCAGTTTCAGTTTCTATAACTGACTTTTTATCAACTTGAGACTTTTGACTTTCTTCAACTTCTACAACAGACCTTTCCTCAACTTGAGCTTTTTAACTTTCTTCATCGGCAATCTGCGTGGATGTCTCTTCAGATTTACTTGGATTATCTTCAGATTCACTTGGATTTTCTTCAGAATCCTTTACACCGTCGCCCTTAGGCTCATCTTCAGAATCATCTTCTTCTTCATCTACCATTTCATTCTGTTCATCGAAATCTTCTTCATCTACCATTTCATTCTGTTCATCGAAATCTTCTTCATCTACCATTTCATTTTGTTCATCGAAATCTTCTTCATCTACCATTTCATTCTGTTCATCGAAATCTTCTTCATCTACCATTTCATTTTGTTCATCGAAATCTTCTTCATCTACCATTTCATTCTGTTCATCGAAATCCTCTTTATCTACCATTTCATTTTGTTCATCGAAATCTTCTTCAGACTCAATACTTTCTAGAGACTCAAGGCTTTCCTCTTCTTCCTCCTCATCCCTTTCTATTCCAAGAATATCCATCATAACGCTTTGTTGCTTCACCATCGCCCTTAAGAGGCTTTCTCCAGACTCAATACTTTCTAGAGACTCAGGGCTTTCCTCTTCTTCCTCCTCATCCCCTTCTATTCCAAGAATATCCATCATAACGCTTTGTTGCTTCACCATCGCCCTTAAGAGGCTTTCCAGGGAAGGTCTTGCGGATCCTGTTCGGGGCTGCGCCATTTGTGGTATTCCACGTAACAAGAACGAGTTTTAAGAAACAATGAGACGATTCTAATCAGTAGAAACTCTGACTTTATTACTTTTCCTAGCTATATATATACATCACACTTCTCGCGGACATGCAAATATAACAACCTTTCATAAGAAACATAATGTAAAAATATATAAAACAAAACAATACTATGCAAATATCTCGCGGTATGCGACATACTATAAACTGGCGAAACCGCTGGGAGGGTTCACCACTGATGAGCCAGGTCCTCCCATTAATTTTTTCCATTGCAGTAAGGGCAGTAGAAATTGTTTAATTTCAAAAAGAATCTTACGCGTCTAAGATAGTTTCGAATTTTGATAACAGATGGCGCGCTAGTGCATCATATTAACAAAATATATATATATTCATATAAGAAGAGAAAGAACCTTTATTTCCTTAAGATATAAAACAATAAAAGAAAGACAAAAGATAAACTCTACGTCTTGAAAGAGGTAGAATAAATGATTTTTGATTAAATAAAATTATATTTACATCAGCAGCTCACGCCGGCCTGTCCTATCCAATAACCGCTAGCCCACTAACAATCCAACAAAGCTGCGCTATATAGACAGAGATGTCAATTTGCATAAACAATACTAAAATACTATACAAATATCTGCACATTAAATATTATAAAGAAAATAAAGTCTCCAGGGCTAAGTTTCTTGTTCAAATTTTCTTCCCAAGCTTTCGGACCTGTCAGTCCTTCCACAGGAGTATCACGATACCAATATGATGGTATATATACTACATAATAATTTTCTGCATATTTAATTTTATAAAGTTTTATTTTAATAAAGATAATAATAATAGATATATATTTACATATAAGATTACGTAACGATTTAAAATATAAAACTAGACGCGTGACTCGGGCTTCGCCCCGGGATTGACCCGTGTGCATATCTACCCGAGTGATATATATTTAGATAAGATTTTTTTATAATTGTTTGTTATTAGCATTATCTATTTGTTTGCATCAGCATAATTTAATCTAATCTTTGATAGAGGGCGCTGTTCGTGAGCTAAGTAGAATAATTTGAATATATAGTTTTAATAATTGATTTATATATTTTTTAAAATAGCCTATCGTCTTCCCCGTAATTTTCTGCCTATGTATGGAAATTTAGGTTTGAATTAGTGATCTACTGTGAATTTGTATACCGGACATACAAACAAACAAACAATACAAACATTGATTTTTATTAACACAAAGCAATAACGCGCCATCTATACATATAAAATAAAAGGATTTAAAAGCGCGAATGTTTCTTTTATACATAAAACAAACTTCTACTGTCCTTACTGCGATGAAAAAATATATTGGGAGGGCTTGGCTCATCAGTGGTGAATCCTCCCAGCGGTTTCGCCAATTTAATCCACTAGACCGCTTCTCAGAGCTCTTATACTGTATTGGATCATTCTGCTTTTATATGCTACACTGAAGGATGGAATCTTAGAAATGGTTTTCAAGTAAACTATGGACATAAGCTTATAGGACAGTAGCATTACATTTAAATATTTGCTTCGAGCAATGCTCTTCAGCAAACTATAAAGACAAGGCCAGTTAGGCATAAATTAACACAAAGCAATAACGCGCCATCTATATATATAAAATAAAAGGATTTAAAAGCGCGAATGTTTCTTTTATACCTAAAACAAACTTCTACTGTCCTTACTGCGATGAAAAAATATATTGGGAGGGCTTGGCTCATCAGTGGTGAACCCTCCCAGCGGTTTCGCCAATTTAATCCACCGAGAAGCGGTCTGGTGGATTAATTTGGCGAAACCGCTGGGAGGGTTCACCACTGATGAGCCAAGCCCTCCCAATATATTTTTTCATCGCAGTAAGGACAGTAGAAGTTTGTATTGTGTATAAAAGAAACATTCGCGCTTTTAAATCCTTTTATTTTATATTGATTTTTATATATAAAGAATATATAGTTAAATATATAAACAGTCTATTACGTAATCTTATATGTAAATATGTATCTATTATTATTATCTTTATTAAATTAAAACTTTATAAAATTAAATATGCAGAAAATTATTATGTAGTATATATACCATCATATTGGTATCGTGATACTCCTGTGGAAGGACTGACAGGTCCGAAAGCTTGGGAAGAAAATTTGAACAAGAAACTTAGCCCTGGAGACTTTATTTTCTTTATAATATTATAAATCAGGGAAGAACGTTCATATATCAATTTCCGTAGAAATATCTGAAATTGACAATTTCAACAATAATAAGCATAATAATTTTATTAATTAAATAAGGCAACAGGTTTCTGGAGAGATTGAATAAATTTATATTAATTTTATTTTATACTTAAATCAAGTAAAGACAAATATGGACTATCCTGAAGATAAAGGTTGTCTGGCCGGCATTTCTATTTCTGTGGAAAATAGACACTTCGACCAGGTAAAAGTTTTTTTATTTTCTAAACGTTTCAACAAAAATATTTTGTCTTCGTCAGGAGAAATAAATAAAAATCAAAGCATTTGGCAAGGCCAAGGCAAAAGCTTTATTCTTATTTATTTCTTCTAACGAAGACAAAATATTTTTTTTTTGAAATGTTGAGAAAATAAAAAAACTCTAACTGGCTGAAGTGTCCAATGTTCACATAAATATGGAATATATTTCACGCACTCAATTATTCATGACAATTAAGATTATTTGAAAGTAAGATAAGTATTCACAAAATTTATTTAATTCAATGTAAATGACTTTCCTAGATTTTTAAATCT
>CP092872.1:84264072-84294962 GCA_030710605.1 Cordylochernes scorpioides | reverse complement strand
TATTTTCTCTCTCTCTCTCTTCTTCTCGTTGAAGTATGTAGGTCGTGTAGAACGTTAATTATTCCAGAATTGGCCAAATACCCATTCTTGATTAATCAAGAAAAACTAACCACGGACGCGTTTCGGGCTGTTGGCCCTCATCAGCGTGGTGCAAGCTGTACCTCAACGACCATTATTATTATTATTCTGTACATAACCCGGACTCCTGGAGCGTACGAAAGTCGCCAACTGTCCGGGTTTGTCTTCTGACTTATTGTCTATTTGTTGCAGTTGACATCCAACTGATTAGATGTCGCCAGGCTGTTTTATTTTTGGGGAGGTTCTTCAATGCTTCTTGGTTGAATGTGCTGGTGTTAAGTAGAGTTGCAGTCTGGAATCTCTGAAGATGGTAGGATGGGCAACTGAATAGGAGGTGGTCGACTGTTTGATTTTATTGGTGACAGTGTTGGCATACGGGGTCGTTGTTTTTGGAGGTTCTGGCGATGTCGGCTTGAACGAAGCCATGTCCTGTCAGAATTGTAGAGGTGATGTTGCAATATTTTAGTTTGGGGAGAATTGAGATTAGAAGACTAGGAGATGCAGCTACTCTTCTGACGTTTCTTGTAGCGTGGTCTGTGGTGTAGAGGTCGGTCAATAGTTGGAGGGCGAACTGTTTGCTTTGAGAGCGGACATATTTCCTAGGAAGGGTTGCGAAGTGTAAAAACAATTTGGATTGAGCTGCGACTTTGGCGACTTCATCAGCCTGTTCATTTCCAACGATGCCGCAATGACTCCGGACCCAGCAGAGTTGAACATTGTCCAGAGTATTGAGGTTTCTGATTATCTCTGCAGTAAGTGGGGTTCTAGGGATATCGGGGTGACAGATGGCATGTAGAGCTGCCTGGCAGTCGGAAGCAATGACAAAGTCTTGTCGCGGCATGATCCTAATAGATCTGGTGACATAAAGAATGGCCATAAGTTCCGCCTGGAAGGAGGTACAGCTGTTGTGGAGTTTAAGTTTCAATGGTGAATAGGGAGGTGGGAGCACCACTGCTGCGCCAACCCCATTGGTTGACCGAGAGCCATCTGTATAAACAATAGTGGCCCGTTCTGGCAGTGACTTAGAGAATTGGAGAGGTCTTCTAAGAGGTGGGTAGGGTACCGAGGAGGGACTGGGACGTGACTCAAAAGGGCCTTCTCTTAGCGCTTCCAAGTATGCTAGATGGGATTTGATAGATATATCCAGTGGAGGACAACCTGTGAGGGAGATTGCTGGGATAGTTGGAGTACACGGGCCTCCTCTAAAAGATATGTACCAAACTTCCGTTAAGAAATTATACCTTCAAATGCAAAATTCAAATAATCCAACCATACAAGATATTCTACAAAATAAAGGAGATATCAATCCCCGATTCCGTCGACCCGGCCCTGACACTTAGTCAAGAGCTCATCGCCCAACAGCTGCCCTCCTGCAAGGCCTAGGGGGACCACTTCTACTCCACCAACTCGCCATGTGTAAATAGCCAGGACAAGGTGACTCGCGAGCTGTGCTCGAATGTACAACCTGTAAATTGAGACGAAATAAATAAATAAATCGTTGAGGTACAGCTTGCACCACGCTGATGAGGGCCAACAGCCGAAACGCGTCCGTGGTTAGTTTTTCTTGATTAATCAAGAATGGGTATTTGGCCAATTCTGGAATAATTAAAAATCAACGAGAATAGTTGATATTTATTCCGATAGATGGCGCAAGCCATTAGCAACTTTCAGTTGCACGATAAGGAGATGCCTTTTTCTTAATTTATGCACCTTATCCCAGTACAATATTACATTTGTACTAATATTTCATATACATATTTTGGCCACAATGTGGTACATCAGTCCATATAAGCGGTACGAAAAAACACATTGAACGCAAATAAAAACTGAGAACGTCATACCAAAAGGTACTTTATTTACTGTAGTATAAGAAAACCGAATCTATACAAAAAATAAATAAATTGCTACAGTCAATCCTTCATGAATTTCAACCTTTTTGATTTTCTCTTATAAGTGTATTCCGGCAGGTCGCGGGACAGATTCCAGCAGTAATCTGCCATCATGTGGCAGTCCCAGACACCTTGATATTTCTCTTCCATCACTTTCATGTCTTGATGGAATCGGTCGCCTTGTTCAATACTATATGAACACAGATTATAATATGATTATAATCATAAATATATTTACAAAAATGGTTAAATCTGTGATAATTATCTCTAGTATTTACAAATTGATGTAGATCTACAACATTGTTTACCGTCTGTTGTCTAGCGATAAAGAAGAATGGACATTCCAGCAGTAGGTGTCTCGAGTCCTGGATTTCCTTGCCACAATGACAGCTAGAGTCCTCAATCGCTCCAATTGTTGCTAAAAATCCCTTAAAATTTATCTGGTTCGTTGTAAACTGGGTATTTTATAAAAGTTAAAACGGAAAAATGATGGAATTACTAACAGAAAAAAAGCTTTGGAATGTTTGATTCGTTTTCACAAATAATTCATCTATTTTTGGCACTTAGAAATAATCTAATTATACTTGGAGATTGTGAAGAAAAGCATTTTGATCCTTTATAGAAAGTTGAGCCAAATCATATTTGATTATTTTAGATTCAATATAATCTGTGAGAAATGGGATAATATATATATATATATATATATATATAATAAATATGTATTTGTGGTAGTGTATGTGCTTGTTTGTTTATTCACGTTTCAACAATGTTGAACCTATCTCACTGAAACCTTAACACTATATAGATATAGGTTTGGGAACAATTCACTGTCGTAGTTTCAAACAGCCAAATATGCAAAATGGTCCGCTATGAAGCTAATTTGCATATTCCATTTGTTACATATAGGTTTCCACGAAATTCTACGATTTCTTGATATACCGTTGAGACCATTAGAGAGTCACTGTCATGTATTATATCGCAAAACATGCAAATTAATTCTATAAATATTTACATATTCCGAATGATCCTGATACATTTTATGTACGAAGCTAGATCATTTATCAAGTAGAGATAATATCACCTAGCTATTTAACCTAAATTTAGCAGTTTTTAAATTTTAATTTAACAATGTACATTACTATGCGTGTGTGGCCATTACAATTTCTACACCAAGAAGGCAACACCTTGCAGACGTGGAATTTAAACGACAGGAAGAAGATGCTGTGATATGCAAATGATCAGATTTGCAAAGTATTAATGCAAAATAGGCGTCGATAACGACACCTAAGGCATTGTCCAGTGGAAATTTACAATGGATACAGTCTAAAAAATAGACATCGATATTCCTGGTCTCTCCTGAAGATGGACGTTTATTGGAAGTTGGATTAGATCAGGAATATCCATTTTTATAAACCAAATCGGGCGCTTTGGAAGATAATCTATCAACAGACGGGTCTCCAGGAAGGATTTAATATTGTTAAGAAGAGTTTGAAAGTACATTTTATTTTATCCATTATTGTAAATTTGCCTAACCTAATTTGCATTTATGCTTTTGATTTTCTTTGTTCGCCTGTTTTACATGTTTCTTATTTTTCTCACCATTATAAATGCCATCTTAACAATCATTAGATTAGATTTTTCCTCGACTTGTCCAGTGGACGGTTGTAAAATAAACAAAATAAACATTTATTTCCCGCTGTCTCCATGTTTCCTCGCGGCACCCCAGAACACCATCGCAACACTGGTGGAGATGCTGATCCTACCATCAAAAATGAAGCTACCTTAAGAAGCCGTCGTCTACGAGGACAACCTCCAATGAGATCCTTCAGTGCCTCTCCGACAAGACGCGCCATTGTGAATCAAGATGACGCTACACCTTGCAACAACATTTTCTTCTGCCAGCCACCTCCTCCAAGTCTGGAAGTATTTGGCGGATACTCAGACGAAGATCCTTCAGAATGGCTGGAAGAAATCGAGTTGTTAGCAAGACAACAACGATGGCCAGACGATGTCATGCTGGCATATGCCCGGAGCTACATGGACGGACCTGCGAAGAAATGGGCAAAACTCAACAGGCCTCACATTTTTTCGGCCTGGAGTGTATTCAAAAAGGCACTCCTGAGAGATTTCAGGAGGGCAGATACTGCCAAATTTAAATTAATAATGGACCTGCAAAACAGAATCCAGCAGCCCAATGAGTCAACTCTGCGTTACGCCGAGGATGTCCTCAACCTCTGTAACAAGGTCAACCCCAAAATGACAACGGACGATAAATTATACTATATGAAGACTGGTCTAAACAAATACCTGTCACTCATTATGATGATAACACCTTGCAGCACGGTCAAAGACTTTTTGGAACTAGCGAGGCGAATAGATCAACATCTAGTCGATTTTGAGCAGCGAAGAAGCTTCAGGCAAAATAACCGCCCGACCAGACCATTCCCTCCTAGGAGAAACTACAACAACCAAACAGACCATAGTCGTGGTTTCGACATACCTCGATTCCAAAAAGGATCGTTCGCAAATGATAGAAGACCAATCGCAAGTGACAGTAGACCAACCTTCGCCCCAGGTAGATTGGAGAGGGCTAGACCTAATGACACAGGGATGGAACCGGTTGGAAACAATTATAGGAGCTCAGCACCAACCCCAACCAACAGAACCCCCGAGCAGTATCCCAGGAGGCAGACGTACACGACGCCCCCAAGTAACAGGCGTTATCAAAGGCCATTATACCAGGATCGAAGAATATGCTGGAACTGCTCCGAACAGGGACACATATCGAGGTATTGCCCTCGTAACACTGAACGACCGACTTACAATATCAGACCAATACAGCGGCAGTTTTCAAGGTCCATGGAGAGAGAGAGAGAGAGAACCGTATATGTGTTGGGTCCGAAGACCATTCCATCCTTGTCAAGGGGAGTGCTAACCGTCTCTCCTTTTTTTCAACACATTGAGGCATTAATCGACACCGGAGCGGTGGTTAGCTGTATTGACGAGGAACTCTCATATAAACTAAAATTAAAAGTTGTCAAAGATAATAATCTGAATTTGAAAGCTGCAGGTGATCAGAAACTTAATGCAAAAGGAAGGTCAATGGTATCATTCAATATGGATCAGGAAAAATATACAATTCAGATGATAGTGTTAGAAAAATGTAACCCCAAAATAATTCTGGGAGACGATTTCTTAAGCCATTACAAAGCCTTAATAAACTGCCGAAACAATACTTTATGGATTGAATCCCCAAATAATATGGACCAAGATGATACAAGTTTAAAATATGCTAGGGCGGTTGAAGATAGAATAATTCCTGAATTTAGTCTATGTCTGGTTAAGGGCTATTGCGAACCAACTACTGATGACAAGGAAATATTGATAGAGAATCTCTCATCGCTAACATCGAAATATGGCCTGATAACAACAAGATCTTTGCTGAGAAATACAAGGTTCCCTGATATTTGGCTTTTGAACCCTTCTTCAAAACCTATAAAAATTCATCGGCACATGAAAATAGGGATAATATCGGAAGTAGACAGGATGTACAAGACAGACCATCGAGCAGTTTCCTCCATTGATCTTAATTTTGACATAAATCCCGATTTATCTTCCAAGGAACGTAATCAGGTTTTGATGCTACTCTACGAATACAAAGAAATGTTCGCCGCACCAGACGATTACAAAGGGAGAACTCACCTTGTCAGACATAAAATCAAAACAAACACCGATATTCCCATAAGAAAGAACCCCTACAGAGTGTCTTTGAGAGAACGCGAAATAATTAATAATCAAATAGATAAGATGTTGAAAAACGGTATAATTTCTCATTCATCGAGTCCATGGGCATCTCCTGTAATTCTCGTTAAGAAGAAAGACGGAACATTTAGATTCTGTGTGGACTACAGAAATTTAAACTCTATCACTGTTAAAGATCAATATCCGCTTCCTCGTATAGACGACTGCTTCGACTCTCTCCATGGATCTAGATACTTCACATCACTGGACCTGTGTTCAGGATACTGGCAGGTGGAAGTTGAAGAACAAGATCGGGAGAAAACTGCTTTTGTGACACCTGACGGACTTTACCACTTCAACGTCTTACCTTTTGGTTTATGCAACGGCCCAGCAACTTTTGAAAGACTAATGGATAATATATTGAGGACCCATAAATGGAAAATCTGCTTGTGCTACCTTGACGATGTGATAGTTTTCTCTGAAGATCTACCATCGCATTTGACAAGATTGAAGACCATTTTGGGATGCTTAAGAAAAGCAGGATTGACACTCAATCTTTCAAAATGCAGATTCGCTTATGAAGAGCTCCTTTTATTGGGGCACGTTGTGTCAAAAGAAGGAATTACCCCCGATCCAGAAAAAATTGCGAGCATAAAGGATTTCCCAGCCCTCAAAACAATTAAGAATGTCAGAGCTTTTCTCGGACTATGTTCTTATTATAGAAGGTTCATTAAAGAATTCTCAAAAATAGCATATCCATTACAAATTCTAACTCGTAAAAACCAGCCGTTTGTATGGGGAAAAGAACAAGAATAATCTTTTCTAACTCTAAAAGAAAAGCTGAGTTCACCGGAGGTCCTAACTCACTATGATCCAAATAAACCCATAGGCCTCCACACCGACGCAAGCGATCAAGGACTTGGGGCAGTGATCATTCATGTTGAAGACAATGGTAGAGAGCGTCCAATTTCATATGCCAGCAGAACATTGCAGAAGGCTGAGACCAACTATTCAACTACGGAAAAGGAATGCTTGGCTATTATATGGGCAATTGGGAAATTCAGGCCTTATCTTTACGGCCGTAAATTCATCGTTTATACCGATCACCATAGTCTCTGCTGGATGGCCAAAGCAAAAAAATTATCTGGACGTTTGGCGCGTTGGTCGTTGGAATTGCAAGCCTACGATTTTACTATAAATTATAAATCTGGAAAAACACATTTAGATGCTGATGGATTATCGCGGTGCCCAATTCCAGTTAAAATTAAAATTTTACAAATTAATTATAACACCGAAGACTACGACGCTTACATTAAGAAAATTAACAACATGATCGACCAACACCCAAACAGCTACGGAGAAAACTTCACCAAACATAACGGAAAAATTTATAAAAATAATCCTACCCCAACAGGCAACCCGTGGTTACTGGTCATCCCAAAGACCAAACAACTAGAACTCTTGGAACAGATGCATGATCATCCTACATCGGGCCACATGGGTATAAAAAGAACATACAACCGAATAAAAGATAAATATTTTTGGCCTTCAATGTTCAAAACAGTGGAGAAATATGTTTCCAGTTGCCCTGAATGCCAGTTTCGTAAGACCCCATCCCAACAACCATCGGGACAATTGCAACCGATACCACCAGCGTCTAGACCGTTCGAACGAATAGGAATAGACCTTTTGGGTAGATTTCCCAAGTCCATCAACGGAAATAGGTGGATCGTTGTTTGCACAGACTATTACTCAAGGCATGTTGAAACAGCGGCGCTACCTCGAGGAACTGCCACAGAAATTGCCGATTTTTTCTTGAAAAGAATAGTACTAAGACATGGAGCACCGAAAATTTTAATTTCTGACCGCGGGAGTTCTTTCTTGAGCAAACTACTCACACAAGTTTTGAAAATTTGCAATACGATACATAAGAAAACGACAAGTTACCATCCACAGACAAATGGCCAAACGGAAAGAATGAACCGTACGCTGACAGATATGATATCAATGTACATTGACGAGAAGCACCAAAATTGGGACGAGATTCTCCCGTTTGTGACTTTCGCCTACAATTCCTCGGTACAAGAGACGACCGGCTATTCCCCATATTTTCTGATTCACGGAAGAGAACCGTTGACATTTCTGGACTCTACATTTGACTGGCCGGAAGTACCGCCTAAACCCGGAGACTTTGATGACTACATATCAAATCTCCTAACCATAGTTGAAGAATCAAAAAATATTTCAATGGCTAGAACAATGGCACGGCAAGATAAATCCAAACAAGTATACGACAAACATCGCAGAGAAGTTAACTTTTCACCAGACGACCTAGTACTGATTTGGACACCGATAAGAAAAGTTGGAAGAGCGGACAAACTACAAAAAAATTACATCGGACCATTCAAGGTAATTAGGAAGACATCACCAGTAAATTATGAAGTAAAAGAAGTCACGGGAAGAGGCAAGAAAATTGTACATGTGTCAAGAATGAAACTGTACCAGACCCCAGACTTGAGGACAAGTCTTTTTCAAAGGGGAGAGTAATGTTAAGAAGAGTTTGAAAGTACATTTTATTTTATCCATTATTGTAAATTTGCCTAACCTAATTTGCATTTATGCTTTTGATTTTCTTTGTTCGCCTGTTTTACATGTTTCTTATTTTTCTCACCATTATAAATGCCATCTTAACAATCATTAGATTAGATTTTTCCTCGACTTGTCCAGTGGACGGTTGTAAAATAAACAAAATAAACATTTATTTCCCGCTGTCTCCATGTTTCCTCGCGGCACCCCAGAACACCATCGCAACAATATAATAAAAAAATTCTTAAAAGCATTTATTCAAATATTATTGATCGACTTAATAGATAGAGAGAGAGATAGAAATTTGCTTTTAAAGGTAGATTTACCTCTCTGCCATTTAAAATTCCAAAGTCTTAAATCAATAAAGAAAATATAATCGGATAAGCAGAGGGATGAAGTTTGTAACTGTTAACGAAGCGAAAAAAAATTTAAAGAAAATAAATTTTAAAAATTCACTGAATTCCCTTGTGTCATTTCCAGTTGGCAACATTGTAAATGGTATAATTAGATTTAACTGGTGCGTAAACCTTTATTCCTAAACTTAATTCTTCGACATATATTTTTCCCCTCTTGTGTCGGGTTTTAATAGAGCTGTACCTTTGGTATAGTTCTCAATTTATATATTTAGTTTTATATAGCAAGCAATATATATATATACTCATATATATGGACAACACCTAAGCAAGTTGTACCTTTTTAATGTAAATCTGTATTCAAACAATAACTCTGAAAGATATTTGATATATAGTGACCTTTAGTGAAGACATACGAGATAACCAAGTATGAATAAAATTGCCTCTGTCTCCTTAAAAAAAAGACGACCTGCGACTTCGAAGACTTTCTACTTCTTCAAGTTTTGTCTCCATGAGTATATTATATTTATCAGCTCAAAATTTGTATTAATGAAATAAAATATCCTTACTTTGATGAAAAATAATGGGAGGACCTAGCTCATCAGAGATTGTGGTGGTGATACCTATCCCAAGAACGCCACGATAATAATGGTGAATAGTAAGTGACTGCATGTACTGTAAGTACATGTCTATATATGTAGAAAGCAATTGAGCATTGCGCCTACATTGTGACAGAGCCCCGTTTGGTACTTTCACCAACTAGACGGGTTATTATATATTATGTCATTATACACTGCGTGACATTGAAAATGGAACACCAAGAAATAGTGGCCAGAAAGTGATGAAACTCGGCAGACAGAGAGAGACAGGGACGAACAATAAGTGATCTTTATTTCAAAATGATAGTCATAATACAGAGCGAGAACGGCGTCGGCTTAGTAGCAAGTAGGACCACCGCGGACGGCGATGCACGCTGCAACACGTCTAGGAAGAGAGTCAATCAGAGTACGGATGGCGTCCTGAGGGATGGCTCTCCATTCCCTCTCAACCATTTGCCACAGTTCGTCTTCTGAACGCGGCTGTGGCAAGGCATGCAAACGGCGTCCAATGATGTCCCAGACGTGCTCGATTTGTGAGAGATCAGGAGTGTACGGTGGCCAGGGAAGCATCTGTATATCTTGCAGAGCTTGTTGGCTAATGCGAGCAGTGTGCGGTCGGGCGTTATCCTGCTGATAAAGGGCATTGGGTACCCCCTGAAGGTAGGGGAGTGTCACCGGTCGCAGCACATCATCAACGTATCGTTGGGCCGTCATAGTGCCCTGAATACGAAGTAAAGGTGACCTGGAATCATACGCGATTGCGCCCCAAACCATGATTCCACGTTGTCGCACGGTGGGGCGTTCCACAATTGCTGCCGGATTGGACCTTTCTCCACGTCGACGCCACACGCGTACACGGCGACTATCACTGGACAAGCAGAAACGCGACTCATCTGAGAACACGACCCTGTGCCATTCCGTCATCCACGTCGATCTAGCCCGGCACCATTCCAAACGTTGGCGCCTATTCGGTGGGGTCAATGGCAGTCTTCTTAGCGGACGGCATGAGTGCAAGCCATTAGCAACCAATCGACAGGAAATGGTTCTGGTCGAGATGGAATGATCTAGGGTGTCTTGCACATGTTGCAGGATGGCGGTACAAGTGGCTTGTGGGGCCGCCACTGCTTGTCGAAGGATACGCCGATCCACACGTGCTGACGTCACTCTGGTTGCACCGACATTCCTATAAATTGCCACATTTCCTTGTTCCAACCATCTTCTCCACAGTCGGTGCACCGTGGACGCACCAAGGTGTGTATCAGCTGCGATTTGACGTATGGACCAACCTGCCCTTTTCAGTCCGATCACCATGCCCCTCGTAAAAGCGTCTGTCTGCTTGAACTGCCTCCGTTTACGATGACCTGGCATTCTTTGTTATTACACGTGCCTTTTGACACAAGAACAAAATTTCTACAATGATTTTCCTTGAAGAAATAACGACACGAATACTGTCCTTTCTGCAAGTTCCTTCCCTTATATCTTACTCCATGTGCGCACGAGAGCTGCGCATTTTACATCATTTGCATAACTCGGTTAGGCGCGTCTACCCTGAAATTTGCATAATTTTCTGGCCACTATTTCTTGGTGTTCCATTTTCAATGTCACGCAGTGTATAATGCAAAGCTCTCGAAGAAAACTGCTTTTCCACTATCCCAATAAACAAGGTACAACACGATATATATAGGTTGTAAAATAGAATTAAAATGTATTTTCACTTACCCATCTAGCTCAACATCCATTAAGAGAGAATCAGACAAAGTTGAAGATATTGCTTTTTGATCATTTTGTATTTATCTAATACTCCTGTTTGGTCCTAGATATGCAAATAACTTGCCAGGTTGCATCGTTCTATAATTATGTAAATTTTTATTTTTTATTTTAATTTATGTAAATACTAGCCGAATGACCCGGGAAACGCCCGGGTTTTACCCGATTAAATGCTTTTATTCAAATACTATTCGTTACAATTATAAATTGGCGCCATGGATGTCATTCTTGTGAAACGTCCCGCTCCAAACTTTGTGTCTGAGAAGCGATATTTTTATAAAGAGATGATCTGGCTTTGTGTCTTCTGCTCGAATGAATGTTTTTCTGTTAGAAATTTGTTCCTGCATACTAAAAATGAACTGGTTTAACCCATGGTTTCTGCTTTTTGGAATTTTTCCGGATATAATTTTGTATCTGATAATCAAATATGGAACAGCAATATTGTCATAATCATTTTCTGAATAAAAAACAACTACTTTTTTCCCAGAACCTGTCAATTTATTTTTCTTGACCAAAAATCCGAAAAATATATTTTCCAGATTTTTCTCTCTGTCTTGTTAAAACACGTTTTACATGTCTATTAGGTCAGCTGATATTACCTCCCATCTTTACCGCCTAAAGGGCAAATTTGCAACGCAATTTGCAAATAACTTGTATACATTCTTGTATAATTGTGTACATAGACCATAAATCTGTACATAGACAGGAAAAGCACATATATTTTAATAATATAATTGAGTTTTAAAAATTGTAAAAAAAAAAAAAAAATGCATAGGCCGGGAATCGAACCCGGGGCGCCCGGGTGGCAGGCGAGCATTCTACCACTGAACCAAAAGCAAACGGTGACAGAATTGTGCATGACTCTGATACTTGTATATTTTAATATATGCATATAAAAAAAGAGTGAAAGTTTAATAAAGTTAAGTCAGTCAGCTAAAACCAGTGAGGCTGTTTGGTCCTTCCTTTATTTAAACAGCTTGCTGCTATACATCGCACCTAGAGAAGTCTCAGTAGTCAGTTCTGGTGTACAGTCCACATTCTGCCAGATATCGTCAACATCTAAGACCAGACAAAAGACTAAGGAGCTAGACGGAAGTCCGAGCTAACATTGTTAGGATCCAAGCTCCAACAACTCCTGTAAACGGGTTTTCAAATCCGAAATTCGAATAATATAATGAATCTAAATAGAATATCTCATACCTGGATTGCTTGGATTTATGTCATCTTTGGGAACCTTCTGTTAATGCTCTAGAATATTTACCTAAATTCTACCTATGATTGATTAAGCTTCACCCAGATTTTACCAGAATAAATGTTTTCTCAACCAAAATTATTTACACAAAGGCTCTCTTATCGTAATGTAAATTCCAAACAACGTCAATTAAATTATTAATTACTGAGCTTAGATAGATGAAATTAAATACGCGCAGTTCATCTGAGGTTTCAGCTATGTAATACTTACTGTATTTATTAAAAATAATCAATTACAAACATGTTCTAAAGGTTCTTTACATGTTCTTTAGGCAGTGATTGTTTGCTTTAAATCCGCATGTACACACATACAGCTTTATTAAGATCACCGGTATTATACAAATTCACTACAGAAAGGAAGTATAGATGGAGCTCCTATACTCCAGACAGAATAGAACTCAACAACAGCCTCCAGGTCCGACGCATGTTCAGGTTTTTTGCATATAGGTCGTTTTTTTAGTGAAGAGTATATATATATATATTTTTCTATGTTCTGCTTAAATGACGCATAAATGCCGAGGCAACAGCATGAACTCGTTATAACCCTATGTTGTTACTTTAAAAAAAATTGATATCCTAATAGTAATATTTTTATAATTAGTTTTTAATTATCATTATTCATTCTCTATTACATATATCTTTCATATAAATTATATTTAATTCTACTTACGCCTGACGAAGTTAGGCGTACAGCCTATTGAAATATTGGAATTTTGTATTAAATAAAATGTTTTGTTTTATTTTAGATCCAAAATATGCCTTTTATTTAATATACATATATACATGCGCGGCTGTCTTCCGTAGAGACTTTCTTGGGACGTCGATATTCCATAATGACAATCCTATTTTAAAGCAGCTTTACATTTTTGAAATTATAAAATATTTGCTCATATTAGCTTTGTGATGCATTAACGCGTCATCTGTTATCAAAATTCGAAACTATTATAGACGCGTATAATTCTTTTCAATTGTTGAATATTTTAAAAGAATCATAAGTGTCTATAATAGATTCATATTAGCTTTTATCATATAGTGAAAGTAAATGGTATTACTGTACCAAATATAGAATCGTTCCCTTAAAATATATTGAAACAATGTATTTTAACTATTATATCAGTACAAAACGTCATGGTGATTATATATGGCACCAGTACAGGATGGTCTTCAATTACACAATATCAGTGTTGTGACTCATTATTTTTATCATCACCATCTTTTCTTGTGTGATAAACAAAATGCATTGTTTTAATGTATTTCAAAGGATGAGATGTCGCGTTTGGTTAAATATCCTCATTATAAAATTATTCTTGTAGTCGATATATTTGCTAGATATATATACATATATATTATAAAGAAAATAAAGACTCCAGGGCTAAGTTTCTTGCTTATATTTTTATTCTTTAGCTTTTGCACCTGTCAGTCCTTCCACAGGTGTATCACGATAACAAAGTGATGGCATATATACAATTTTTATACAAAATATTTTTTTGCATATTTAATTTTATATAGTTTATATATATATATATACAAGTGTATACTTGTGTGGTTAGCAAAATGAATTGTTTTAATGCAATTTCAAAGGAAGAGAGATGCCGCCTTTGGTTAAATAGCTTTAATATAAATTTATCTTCGTGGTTGATAGTTTTTCGATATATTTAAATATAATTACATGTTTACACTTCTGAAGAAGTCTTATGTTTAATATACACCAAAATACCTCTAATATTGAGTAAATATATATCAGGTCTCCAGTATCTTTTCAAAAACATATTTAATCTCTAGCTTACGGGAACGAATATCCTTCTACAGGAAAAACATTGTACCATGTTTTATCCTGTGAAAGAGCGTTCGTGGCCGAAATCTAGAGATTAAATATATTTTTGAAAAGAGACTTTTACCTTGGGGCCTTATATAATTGTTGCGACCGCTTAGATCCAATGCAATATGCACGCAACTTTCCAGGGGTTGGGTTCACGTGTTGCCCAAGAAGAAAGCCTTGATCAAAACTTAGCAACAACCACACAGCGACTGAACCTAATGACCTATTATTTCTATACTGAACTATCTAAACCGATTAAAAAAGAAAACAACAACAACAAAAAAATAATCTATCTAAACAAATGCAAATCATCAAAAATTATTCTACATTTACATCCGTCAACAAATATAAATCAAAGATATAATTTGCATATATTTTGGGATCCGGCCAACGGCTTCTGTACATATTGTCAAAATATATTTAAATATATATTTCTATGAATAGTTTTTGTGTTTTGTTTAATTATATTCGGCAATATTGTAATTGCCAGATTGAGAACTCTCGTTTGCTTTGTTTAGGTAGTTTTGTAGAATTTGCTGCTATTGGTATGTTATATTATATATTTCTATTAATGTAAAATAAGTTAATATGTAAAAATGTTCTATTCTGTTATGAAATAAATATGTTAATCTAAGATGATTTTGAACATAGTCAAGTAAGACCCTAACATCGATCTACAGAAGGATTTTTTGATACTAGATAAATATTTAAAATACCATCAATATATAAAAAATCAAACATTTAAAAAATAACATACATAAACAAATCAATATACAAATACAAAAATAAATGCAAATATTTACACTGGCTCTCAACAATAGTTTTACTCAATATTGATAAAAGGATTATTCTATTAAATACCTCTAATTTACTCTCAATTAGTAATATACAGGCAGAAAACCAGTATATTACAATAGTAGAACGGTCTGGAATTTAATTTGGCAAAACCTCTGAGAGGATTCATCATTGATAACAAAGCCTTCTCACCCAATATTTTCTCTCTCAATCATTGTAATAAAGTCTGAAGATACAGTGCTTGGATGATTTATTAAATAATAAACATAAATACCAAAATTATATATGTATATATGTTATAAATAAAAAAAAAGAAAAGAGATTTTCTGCTTGAATTTAGATCATGTTGAGGATTATGGTAATGCAGCCGTGGTTAAAATCTTGAAAGAATAATAATAAGAATGGTTTTGATCAGAGGTTGCTTTAATTGAGCTAGGGAATATATGAAATACAAAATTTGGTAAAAGTACTGCCTGGCTTAAGGCGTAAGAATAAAAAAAATAAAAAGCTTATTTACATAATGTACAATTTTTTTGAGCCGGCCATTGGGATAAAACAACAACGAGTTTTTATAGGGGAAGAGTGACCTCTGGCGGTCGATTTAGCAGTGTATTTGAATCTATGAAATTATAATTTAAAATAAAATAATATTCTCATATAACATATATATATGCTATATTAAAATATTATTTTATTTAAAATTATATTTCATAGATCCAAATATTCTGTTAAATCGACCGCCAGAGGCCATGCTTCCCCTATAAAAACTCGTTGTTGTTTTTTTTCCCGATGGCCGGCTCAAATATTTTTCACATTATGTAAATAATCTTTTGTTTTCCTTGTTCTACTCGCCTTAAGCCAGGCAGTACTTTTACCAAATTATGTTTTTTATATAGTCTTTAAGCTCAATTAAAGAAATCACTAATCAAAACTCTTTCAAATATTTTTGCCACGACTGCATTACCATAATCCTCAACATGATCTAAATTCAAGCAGAAAGTCTCATTTGTTTTTATAACATATATATATATGGGTGTGAAAAAACAATAGAAAAAATAAAAGATAAGTTGGTCAGGTGTTGATATTAAAAATAAAGAAGGCATCTCCTGACCACGAGCACATGTGCTTTTTAGATGGCAGAGCGCCATCTAGTGAAGCAAAAATAAACTAAACGTTTATTTAGCTTGCTCCGTGATATTTGGCCAACCCAATTTCTTGATAAATCAAGAAAAGCCATCCACGAACGCGTTTCGCGCTGTTGGCGCTCTGCCATCTAAAAAGCACATGTGCTCGTGGTCAGGAGATGCCTTCTTTATTTTTAATATCAACACCTGACCCACTTATCTTTTATTTTTTTCTATTGTTTTTTCATGTGTTAAGCGTCTTTACGCAAATTTGGCCTTAAATACCCATTTCTTGATTTTTCTGGAAGCCATTGGGACCAAAAAATATTTTTGGTCGCAGTGGTTACAGCCTTCTCCACGCTGACGAGCGCCAACAGCGCGAAACGAGTTCGTGGATGGCTTTTCTTGATTTATCAAGAAATTGGGTTGGCCAAATATCACGGAGCAAGCTAAATAAACGTTTAGTTTATTTTTGCTTCACTAGATGGCGCTCTGCCATCTAAAAAGCACATGTGCTCGTGGTCAGGAGATGCCTTCTTTATTTTTAATATATGGGTGTGGGAAAAGATAAATTAAAAAGGTATAGTTAAACACCTTAGGCATATCTTGACCACTAACATTAGCGTTTTTTATATGGCGCTCTTTTATCTGAAAAAACCCTCATGTAAGTGGTCAAAATATGCCTAATTTATTTTTAATATATATATAATTTTAAAATAATTTATTAGGTAACTTAGTACTAAATACAAATTCATCACTTTATTTAATCATGATTTAAACGCATATTTTACCAAAGACTTTGTCATCTATATCTTTATCAATAATAATAGAAAACATAGGATTTAAGACTGAAAGATTTAATTCCTTTGGAGTTTTCTTAAACTGGGGGAATCACTGTATATTGAAATGTATTACAAGAGAAGACCCTCTGCAGAACTGATTGCTACAGGGCGCGTCCCCAGGTGGCAGATAGGGGACTGATCTTCAGATATGAAGGCCAGCTGAGAAACAAGCAGAATAACTCTGAAAAATAAGCAGTCGCGAACCAACAGCAGCATTGTTAGAAAAGGAGAAAGACCTCTTTAAAAACCTAAGTTCAACTGACCCGGTTGATAGACTCACCAAGGGTCTCTATCCAGGGATACAGAGAAGTTGTGTCTGTACTCATGTTAGAGTCGGCAAGAATGCGTTTGCTTCTATGTCAGAAACGGCCTCAAATTACGGCAAAGTCAGACTTTAACCAAAGTGTGCCTGGATCATAGTGCCATGATCAAAGAAAGCTGCACCCCATTCCATGAGATGAACTCGTGTAATTCGTGTAATATTTACACAAGGGGATAAGAAACAACAACAAGGGAAGGAATCACCAGACATCATCTTGAAGAAGGGATCAAAGTTAACGGCGACGAGTTTCTTCATTTATGCGGTACAATCTTGGCAAGCTTTCGGACTATGACGTCCTTTAACATGCTACTATATGCATATATTATATAATCCAAAAATCAAATATATATATCGTAATTTAAACTATGTGATATGTAAGTAATAAAGTATTACGTCTTTTCTAGTCGTCTCATAGTGACACCAGCTTGCCACCGGACATAAACCGGGGGATCCAGAGAGGGACAAAAGGGCGTTTGTCCGGATGTTGACAGCTAGTTAGGTTACAGTGGATATTTTCGGACAGCCCCGCTCAGTCGAGCTCCGTTGTCATCTCACGGCGCCCTCGTGGCCGCCGCCGTTTTGGTTCCTCCCTGCCTCCGCGGCTTCATGCAGGACGCCGAGCTTTCCTCAATTAATCCTCAACTTTCCCCTGGTTCTGGTGCCACGTGAGACGTACTAGGAGAGCGTCTTTTGATCCCAAACTTTGTCCTTACTGTCCCGTACGGACTTCCCACTCTGCACGCCTTGCCACTCAACCCCGACTGCTTCCAACTCACTTGTTGGCTTACCCGGGTTTACGACATATATATATTTTAAATCATATATTTTATTTCATTCATTGACTGTTCAACATTTTTGACCATATATTTATAATATAACACGACTTTTTTCAACTTCACGAATATTGGATTCATTTTATAAATTCTATATTACTGTGAGAAATAAATTTATGTTTAATTTACTTCAAGTAACCAAAAATAAAAACTATTTGATGGGTAAATAATTATCTTTCCTATTTTCACGACTGCACCTTCATATCTCTAACATTTTCAACAACAAAACAAAATTATCATAACATATATATATATTAAAAATATTTTCTAATAACATATAACTAATTACGAATTCATTTCATAACTTTATTTGAGCATATTTTAAACGCGTATTTTCTATAAAAAAAGACTGTCATATATGTTTCAATGAGGATTCGAAAACATAGGATTTGAGATAAAGTTTTAAATCTTTTGTGTTATTCCTAAACTGGGGAAATCACTGCATATTGAAATGTATGTACATTAAAGAATAGAATAACTCCATTGGGAATATAAACAACAGAAAGGATAAAATATCGTATTATTCACAAAGGAAATATATTCCCTGTCAAAATATCTATTTCACCAATAAATATTTGGAAAACGATAGCTAAGGGAATATATGGAATATAATAAAATTGTTACCGCTTTTGCCACCCTCTGAACAAACACTGTCATTTTAAGAATAGAGATTGAAATATATATGATTGAAATGTATATATATTTGTTATTCAAATGTATTTTTTCCTATTTATCTTTTAAATAATATCTTATTTTGGCGGAAAATATATGAAATATTGCTATTAAAATTAAAATATTCATGTTTATATACGTTTTATAATCCATTATCAATTTTTTATTTCGCAGGAAATCTTAAAAAATATTCCATTATAGGTAAAAATAAGAATATAATATGTGAATGAATATATGTAAAGCTGAAAAGTGTATTTATGTAAATTTATGAATTATACAGAATTTTTAACGTTTAGATATGTCCACGCTCACATTACAATCCTTATTGTAACATGCTTTAAATGTAATGTTTCCAAAGGAAATCGTCAAAAAGGAAAATAATTTCATATTTATATATTCTATATCTAAAAATTTCATTATATAATTTAAGACATGGATTCTTTTGTGTTATCCTAAAGACGGTCTTTCATTGGAGTTTAGATTGGTTTAGGTCAAGGTATTTTTGATTTATAAAGGCAGTCGTTCAGGGAGATGATTGTTTTACATATTGGCCTTTCATGGAAAGTTATATAAAAATCAATATGAAGAATATATATGTTATAGATTAGAAATTTTTTGTGTGTTTGATTGTTGAAAAGAGGTACAGTCGTGGAAAAATAAAAATAATTATTTACCTTTCAAGCAGATTTTTATTTTGAATCTCTTGAAGTAAAAATATACATAAAAACAATGGTTGCCTGTAAAGTCGGTTTTACGGGCGAAGATTTTACGTGACAACGGTAGAATATTTATTGATATGAATATAATTAAATTGCACAATAGGAACAAGGAATTGAATGAAAATAAGAATTGCACAAATTTTAACTATAGAAATATATTTTGTTTACTAAAACGTTGTACATGTAAACTTAAACTTAACTAATTCCTATTTGAGTGATTTTGTTGAGGATAGGACGATGATAGGAGAAATATGAAATGAAAGGAAGTGTTTCTGCTGTAATGTGTCTTGCGAAAGTCAAGTCGATAGTTGTTCCTTTTAACGTAGTTGACTTAGAAACGTTTGATACGCAATCAAGATTATACGTATTTTTCATGAAATTAAGAAACGAGTTGTCAGGCTTTACGTTTTTGTTAAAATCACCACACAGAAGAATCGGTATACTCGGTATATCGGAAAATTAAAACATTTACTTAAATTAGATGTTAAAATTCTTGCTCAACACAGTTTAAATAAAGTTTTCTTATATCTGCCACTTTTTCTTAATATTTGTAATTTTAAATAATCAATTCGAAAATCAAAACATTTATTCAGATCGAAGGTTCAAATTTTTGCTAAATAAATTTGAAACTATTTAAAATTTGTAAAATAATAATTATTTAATTAATTAATTTTAAACTAATAATTTACTTAACACTATCAACATTTATCAATAGTATGACATAACCTATAAACTCAGTTTCTCAACTTTTGTGTCAATCTAACAATTAATCAATCAATCATAGTTTACGATAATGAAATATCAGTGTACAATTATTTACCTTTATTGTTGTAGTTGTTGTAAATGACGAATCTAAGCACTCCACATTTTCACTACAGACACAGCTGACGATACTTTAACCACACGTGTGAACTTGTATTATGACGCTTTCTTGTTTTTCCAACGCCAAGAACGTTCGAGAAAGACAAAGACAGAGACAAGCATGCGCCGATTCAATGCGCCTAATTCTCTAGCGCTGCGCGCACAGCTGCGCGCGCAGCACTCTCGTTCGGTGACTCATCGTAACGTTACCGGGCGTTACACTTTTTCATAAGTG
Source organism: Cordylochernes scorpioides (assembly GCA_030710605.1). NCBI lineage: Eukaryota > Metazoa > Arthropoda > Arachnida > Pseudoscorpiones > Chernetidae > Cordylochernes > Cordylochernes scorpioides. The sequence continues at coordinate 84,274,476 of CP092872.1, read as the reverse complement.
ACTCCCAGCCGCAACCTAATTTAAGACGTTGTCACGTCAAAATTATTTATATCACAGTAATATAAAATTTAGAAAATGAATTCTATATTCGTGATTTTCATTAGAAAAGGTAGGGTTCACTTTACATATTTACAACAACAATAATTAAAGTGCTATTATTTTGAATATATGGTCAAAAATGTATAACAGTCAATGAATGAAAAATAAAATATATGTTTTTAAAATAAAATAAAATATTTGCATTTTTAGATTATATAATATATATATGTATATATTTATAGTAAATGAAAACATTAAAAGAGGAATGTTCCTTTTACACAAAAAAATAACTTCCTCTGTCCTTACTGTGTTGTAAATATTTTGAGAAAGCTTAGCTCATCAGTGGGGAACCCTCTCAGCGGTTTCGCAAATTTAATCTACCAGACAGGTTCTTAGAGCTTTAATACTGTAATGGACGATTCTGCTTATATATGTTACACTGAAGGATGGAATCTCAGAAATAGTATTCAAGTAAACTATGAGCATAATATTTTAGAACAGTAAATTACATATAAATATTTGCATCGAGCATTACTCTTCCGCAAACAATAAATTAAAGGCCAGTTAGGTCCAAATTAATATAAAGTCGCGTTACTGTATACTCTTTATATACTAGTAGATTCATATTTCTTAAAAATAAAGATATTTCGGCCAGTAAATCTTTTTATTACTTCGACGTTTCGACAAAAATCTTTTGTTTGCTCCTGACGAGGACAAAATATTTTTGTCGAAACGTCGAGGTAATAAAAAGATTTACTGGCCGAAGTATCTTTATTTTCAAGAAATATGAATGCCGGCCAGGCAGCTTCAATATTTACGATAGTATATTCATGTTAAACATAATGAATACCATTAAAGTTTATTACACTCATCACAGGTACCGTAGGACCATGACTAAATCTGCGCTAACAGCGGATCTTTCCAAGAAGTTACAGGACAAACCTGCCCTGTTCATCCAGTCTTCAAATCTACAAAGCTCAAACCAAACAACATCCTCGAACCGCTTCCGATGAAGTAAAGTGTTATGTGTAAAAGATACATTCGTGTAACGGTATTTTATTTTTATATATAGATGGCGCGTTATTGATTTATATTGATTTATCTGTAAGATTTTATCGATATGTACATATATGGCAATTAAATATATTAATATCAAATCATTACTAACTGGCCTTGTCCTTATTTTTTTGTATAAATGCATTGCTCGATGAAAATATTTATATGTAATTCTTCTGTTCTAAACACCTAAGTCTATAGTTTGCTTGTGAACACCATTTTAACCCTTTGTAAGACTTAAATATATATTTATACATATATAAATATACACTTAAATTAGAATCATACGCGTCTTTAATAGTTTCGAATTTTCATAACAGATGGCGCGCTAATGCATTATAATGTAATTGTTCTAACATATATAAATAGAAGATAGAATTCAGAAATAATAATTTCCCTAAGGCCTTTGTCAGAGAATCACTGAAACGCTCTGAAGAAAATAAGTATAATTTGATGCAGCTGTATACTTTTCAATCAAACTTCCCACCAGCAAATGATGTTCCAAATGTCCATACAGTATCTAGACCTCTAGGATAATATTCCCTTTATTCTGCCATCCGGGAATATCACTAATTACACACACCGTATGTCTGGTCGATATTTCACACATCGCTGCACACTCCAGATTCTGGAGCGTCCACCGGGAGTGTGTCTGACATTTACTGGGTATCGTCTCTTCGCTTATCTCGACTCCTTGCTGAACTGGCATTCCGTTTGACTATACACTCATAGACAAACCTCAATGAATTTGTACCTTTTAGCATGTATATCGGAATTCATTAATAACTCTAAAAATACTTTATACACAGTATTGAAGACAAATGAGAAAATCAAGTGTGAACAAAATTGCCTCTGTTTCTTCAAATAAAGACTACCGGTGGCATCAAAAAGCCGTTAAGACCATTGACAATCCTCTGATATACTTCAAATCGAGAAGAATAGGAAGAAAATGAGAGAGAGAGAGAGAGAGAACTTCTCTAAATCAGATTACGTTAACCCAAGCTTTCCAAAATCGCTATTTTTAACAGGTGTGGTGAACGCTGTTAGACCACCGACCTCTATAATTAAGGTAGAATTTGCATAAACATTTAAAGGGGTAGGATAAGAATGTATACAGTTTCTGAAGCCTATATGTAAATTATGTTGTTGTATAATTTAATAAGCGAATAATTTGCTGGTAGGGAGCATGGTGAAAGGAATATTGATTCATCAACCTTGCTTAAATTCTTTATTCAAATGACGTTTCGGTGATTTATTGTCTCCTTCTTCATTGGAAATAATTTGAGAAAGAGCACAGTTAGTCACCGAAAGTCGGAGAAATATTGAAGTTCAGAACGGCACATATATCTAGATCAGTGATTCTCAACCTTTTTTTTTTGTTGCGGCATTATTTTAAAGATTTGAAAATTTGGCGGCACAATTTTAGAATTTCGCGGCACACTTTTGCTAACTTGAATGCAAGAAAATTCAAATTATGTATCAATATTTCTATGCAAAATATAAGTAATATACATCTCTAACATTCAATTTGCTAATTTCGTTATTTTAAAAAGTAAAAAAATGAAAAAGAAAAAAAGAAAAACCAATACAAACGTGAACATAATCATATGACTAAAATTAGGCGGCACATTTTTAGAATTTCGCGGCACACAAAATTACCGCGGAACACTGGTTGAGAATCACTGATCTAGATTCATTTTCAGAAATGAATCAAAAAAAGAAAAATGTAGAATATTGCAAAATAATAGGAGAGAGCATAAATTAGTAGTAAACAATTTTTAACCACTATGAAATATTTACAATAACCTATTTTTAAATCCAACAAATAGGATAACACTTTTAACATAATGTCTAATTATTGATTGAACAGACCTGACTTATCTTACATCATTGATCACTTCACCCTTGTTACTGGAGACTCCAAAGTGTTTGTTCCTAAAGATAGCGCTCTATGAAAAGCTCTTCTATTTTAAGCAAACTTCATTCAAGGGAAATTTAACTTCCAACCCATTCAACACAACTTTACGCACATTCAAGGTCAACCCAATTTTATACCCATTCAAGGTCAACCCAACTTTATACCCATTCTAGGTCAACCCAAATTTATACCCATTCAAGGTCAACCAAACTTTATACCCATTCAAGTTCAACCCAATTTTATACCCATTCTATGTCAACCCAAATTTATACCCATTCAAGGTCAACCCAACTTTATACCCATTCAAGGTCAACCCAACTTTATTCCCATTCTAGGTTAACCCAACTTTATACCCATTCAAGTTCAACCCAACTTTAACCCATTCTAGGTTAACCCAACTTTATACCCATTCAAGGTCAACCCAACTTTATACCCATTCGTGTTCAACCCAATTTTATACCCATTCTAGGTCAACCCAACTTTATACCCATTATAGGTCAACCCAAATTTATACCCATTTAAGGTCAACCAAACTTTATACCCATTCAAGTTCAACCCAATTTTATACCCATTCTAAGTCAACCCAAATTTATACCCATTCAAGGTCAACCCAACTTTATACCCATTCAAGGTCAACCCAACTTTATTCCCATTCTAGGTCAACCCAAATTTATACCCATTCAAGGTCAACCCAACTTTAACCCATTCATGGTCAACCAAACTTTATACCCATTCAAGGTCAACCCAACTTTAACCCATTCAAGGTCAACCCAACTTTAACCCATTCAAGGTCAACCAAACTTTATACCCATTCAAGTTCAACCCAATTTTATATCCATTCTAGGTCAACCCAAATGTATACCCATTCAAGGTCAACCCAACTTTATACCCATTCAGGGTCAACCCAACTTCACACCCATTCAAGGTCAACCCAACTTTAAACCCATTCAAGGTTTGACAAACTTTATACCCATTAAAGGTTAAAACAGTTTTATACCCATTCAAGGTTAACACATTTTATACCCATTCAAGGTTAGCATAATTTACCTCCATTCAAGGTCAAGACACCCTCGCCTCCATTCAAGGTCAAGACACCCTCGCCTCCATTCAAGGTCAAGACACCCTCGCCTCCATTCAAGGTCAAGACACCCTCGCCTCCTTTCAAGGTCAAGATACCTTCATATCCATTCAAGGTCGACCCAACTTTAGACCTATTCAAAATTAACCATATTTTATACCCATTCAAGGTAAGTATAATTCATATCCGTTCAAAGTTAACCCAACTTTATACCCATGTAAAAATCAACACAATTTATATTACCATTCAAGGTACTTTGAATTTTATAATATAGATTCCATTTTAAAATTAAACTCTACTTTTATTTAGAAAATATTTCAATATTTATGGATCACTCTCATATTACCTTTTGACCTAAACGCTGTCGTTTTAAAATATAAAATATGTTATTTATTCACATTCGGATAGGTTTCACACGAGAAAAATTAATAATCTACCTGTTTTAATGCAATATATATATATATATATATGTTATAAAAGGTAAAGAGATTTTCTGCTTGTATTTTGATTGTTATTTATATATTATGTTGCTTGATTTTGGTATCCATGAGTATATTACGCTATTGTTCTGCAGTCGTGGCAATAATAATAATAGTCTTGATCAGAGATTTCTTTAATTGACACCTAAGGAATACATTAAAAAACATAGTTTGATAAAAGTACTGCCTGACTTAAGGTGTAAGAATAAAAAAATGGAATACTTATTTGCATAATGTACAAGAGATTTGAGCCGGCCATCGGGAAACAACAACAATGAGTTTTTGTAGGGAAAGCGCGACCTCTGGCGGTCGATTTAACAGAGTATTTGAATCTATGAAATGTAATTTTTTTTTAATAAAATAATATTTTAATATAATATAATAAATATACATATATATATATGAAAAAACAATAGAAAAAAAAAAGATAAGTGGGTCAGGTGTTGATATTAAAAATAAAGAAGGCATCTCCTGACCACTGGCACATGTGCTTTTTAGATGGCAGAGGCGCCATCTAGTGGAGCAAAAATAAACTAAACGTTTATTTAGCTTGCTCCGAGATATTTGGCCAACCCAATTTCTTGATAAATCAAGAAAAGCCATCCACGAACGCGTTTCGCGCTGTTGGCGCTCGTAAGCGTGGAGAAGGCTGTAACCACTGCGACCAAAATGATTTTTGGTCCCAATGGCTTCCCGAAAAATCAAGAAATGGGTATATAAGGCCAAATTTGCGTAAAGACGCTTAACACATGAAAAAACAATAGAAAAAATAATAATAAAAGATAATTATTTTTTTCTATTTTTTAAAAAAATAATAAAAGATAATTATTTTTTTCTATTTTTAAAAAATATTTCATGTGTTAAGCGTCTTCACGCAAATTTGGCCTTATATACCCATTTCTTGATTTTTCGGGAAGCCATTGGGACCAAAAATCATTTTGGTCGCAGTGGTTACAGCCTTCTCCACGCTGACGAGCGCCAACAGCGCGAAACGCGTTCGTGGATGGCTTTTCTTGATATATCAAGAAATTGGGTTGGCCAAATATCTCGGAGCAAGCTAAATAAACGCTTAGTTTATTTTTGCTCCACTAGATGGCGCTCTGCCATCTAAAAAGCACATGTGCCAGTGGTCAGGAGATGCCTTCTTTATTTTTAATATATATATATATAACGTTATTATGAACTTAAAAACAAATTTTGGAAGCTATATTGACCATTTTATAAACCTTTTTAACACAAGAATTCATAAATTAGCACTCACGTTCCGAAGAAAATTAATAAATTACGTAGTTTAAACATCTATATACATTAAGACTGATCATCCTTGAAGAGGATTCCACCTTGAATTCCTAATGTGGTTGAAATATGGATTCAGAATTAATGGAGAGACTTAACACAAGTTTAACAATTCAGATTTAGTGGAGGCTTCGAATTTATCGGTATAATGGGGGGGACACCACTAATGTAGTTGCCATATTACCCGAGGATTTAAATCCTCATTTGAAAATCCCTAATTTAATCCAAATAGATCAATTATGATAAAATTTCGATATACTTTTATAAAATAAAAAGATATTAAAAAAACCTTTGACAATAAGTTAATATACAAGGTGTGTCCAATAAATAATGAGACTGGTCAAAAATAAAGAAAAAATAGAATGATTAAAAAATATTTTATCAATATTTTTCAAAATCGTCCCCTCCCGCATCTATACATAATTTCCATCTCTTCTCCCATGATTTAAAAGATTTAGAATAAACATCTTTCGAGATGTTCTTCAATACCTTTTACGAATCCGCTATGATGGACTCTCTAGTGTCAAATCTTCTTCCTTTTAGAGCCATTTTGAGTTTTGGAAAGAGAAAAAAAATCATTTGGAGCTAGGTCTGGGGAATAGGGAGGTTGTGTGTGTGTGTGTTGAAGTATTTGGTACTTGTAAAAGGGCGTACCTGGATCTGTAAAGAAAAAAAAAATTTAATATTTCGAGAGATTTTTCCCTCTTTATATATAATATAATATATAAAATACATATAAAGAGGGAGCAATCTCTCGAAATATTTTTTTTCTTTACAGATCCAGGTACGTTTTTTTATATAAACTTAATTGATGGATCGCCTTTTGACTCAAACTTTGGTAAAAGTTTATTTATTATGAAAACTGAGAGTTTTTACACGTAAAGCTTGTAAAGCTTTCGCTCTTTAACGGGAAAAATAGTATCTAAGAGTGAGAACAGGAGGCGAGATTTGCTTAGATGGTTATTTATTCTTGATATTTGGAATATGATAGAGTTGTTCTCTGGGATATCTATTCTCCTGTTGATACTGTTCTTTTCTTTATTAGTTTTATTATTATTATTTTTTTATATTTTATAAAAATTCATATAGATAGAAATGATCTCATTGCAATGAACAATGAAAAATTTATAAATAATATTGACACCTTCTTAAAAAAAGAATTTTAAGAATAAATGGTCTTGTTTGGTCGTTTGGTCTCGATTTTTAATCACAAAGGAAGAGTTTCTGCAGTTGGTAAACAGAGTTTTGTGCTTGGTGATTTTCACTTTTTTTTTGTCAAATTATATGTGCTATTTATTACATTTCTATTAATACAGAAATACATCTTTATAGTTACTCCACCATTACCAACGGACCATTACGAACAGGACATCTTAGAATGCTCAAATATAATGGAAAAATCTAAACATTCCCGAAATGCCCCAAATGCGATTCCCAACCACCCTATCCTGAAAATCTATTGAATTAAATCAAATCCTCCAAAAAGACCTCTGGAAAACTCCAAGACTATAATTAAAAAGCTGAGACAATGGAACCTAATGGAGATCGTTTAAACGACTTAAGGAATAAACAACAACAACAACCATTACCAACACCGGACCTTTATCTGTCATATATAGAATATATATATCTGTCTAGATGGAAATTTTTGCCGGGAGGATATTGATCTAAAGAGACAAAGGTCGCCTCTTCAGTCAAAATAGACGTCAAAACTAGACGCCATTTTATTGACCGTCGCCGCAAACTAGCGGCTTCAGGTCGGTGACAAGATTGTCAAGATTCCATTAGATCCCATGTGGATCTCATAAAATAAAGAAGGCCCTAGACGGACGAGGGCCATTAGCCCGAAACCATGGTCTCTAGGTGGACGCTTTTCAGTTTGCCAAAGCTGGTGTTGTGGTTTTGTCACCGACCCGAGGCCGTTAGTTTGCGACGACGGTCAATAGATGGCCTCTAGTTTTGACGTCTATTTTGACGGAAGAGGCGACCTTTGTCTCTCTATATATCTGTCTATAAAGAGAATTGCAGTTAAGGGTTTTGACGTCTGTTTAAGTATATAATCTTCTAAATACAGAGAGAGTATATAGAGTTGAATATATTCCTTAAAAAGTTGAAGGTAATTTTTTTATTATCCCTAGTACACGTGGTAAAAGCCATGATAATCATGGTGAATAGAAGTTAGGGACTGTTTCTATTGTAAGTGCAGTACAGGGCTCTAAAAAGCAGTTCGACTTTGGAATTTACAAGTTTGCCAGAGCCCAGTTTGGTCAATTGCAATCGATGGAGGATGAATCTTTGCAAGAATCGATGCCATTGAAAAACCTTTTTTAATTAGAAAAAGGTGCCCAATGCAGATTCGATTCCGGGTCGTAGCGGTTAAAACCAACGGTTTAGCCAATAAAACAATATTTCAAATTATATTTCACATTTTAAATGAAAAAAATATATATATAAATTTATAAATAATTATATTTGAACATTTTAAAAATAGGTATTCAATTAATTTTCTTAATTTATTGCTTTAGAAAACTATTTTAAATTTGTTTATAATATTGTAGTAAAGTATTCATTATTTTATTTACAGAATATAATTTTTATGTTTTTTTTTTATTACTCTGTAAACTTCCCTCATTGCTTATCTTTTATCATTTATAATTTGTTTTTGCCTTAAATAAATTGCTGTGTCATCCTGGAGATTTTGTATTTCCTAAATTTCTCACGCGTGTAATCATAATTATATATTTAACTGATAAACATTCCCATCTTTCCATATATGAAATGAACGCCAATCATTGGATAAAAATATACATTATTTTAATTCTGTTTCTGAATATTGTTTCTGATAAACATTTAATTATTTTATACATCAGTTTCTTTCGATAATTAATATAATTATTAGCGTGGAGAATATATAAGACCATTCTATATATTACATAACACGATGTAAGAGGAGGTAGGCTTGTTTGATAAATGCCTGTTCATTGATTGGCAGTTAATGGCGTCTGAAAAAGAATTAGCTCGCGGAGCTTCTGCTGAAATAACCCTCATCCTTCATCTACCATTTTAATTTCACACCATTATTGGTTGAGATTAATAGGGGGTGGTGTGAGTAATTTTATTCACCAAACATGACAGGGCTGTCATACTTAACTATATAATCCATTAATTTACCTTTATTCGATTATATATTTGTGGAAATATAACATTTTATTTTTATATATATATATGAAAGGATTATATGAAAATATAATCCACTACATGATATTTCACTCTCTCCTATATGTATAATTTAATTTTCACTTTGAAAAAACTTTACCCATTTTTTTTTTTAGATATTAGATAGATTAGGTAATGCAAACTGGCGATTGCTGGGCAAAACCTTAGGTAATGAATGCTGTAGACAACATATATCCGTGATTGACTGAAAGAATCTACCTCCGTGTCAAAGCCAAGACTCTCGTACAAGAAGACAACGTCCCTATAGACGCTAAGATGACAAAGCCGCTCTATACGCCGCAAAAAAAGGGATCCTTGGCAGGAACACGACAGATCTATTTCAGTCGCAACACGATTTACAAGCTTTGATTCACAGCTCCCATAGGAAGAGATCTCTATAACAGAATATTTATCATACACTCAACAAATACATATTATTGTTGATTTAAACTAAATTTATTTAGCTAATCACACACAACACACACAAATTTCTCTTATTTCTATAAAAATTATTGCGTTATTAAGTGGATAATTATTTTAATCAGAATGATCTGTTATTCTCGTCTTTTATCTTTATTCATATCCTTTCGTGACAATAAAGTTTCAAAATAAACATAAACAACAGCAATACTTTATTCTATCTTCAGAATAGTAAATTATTGTAAACACCTTGTTATATTTATTTGTACTTTAATAAAGTTTTCTTTTCAATATTTGACCCGTCATAATGAAAAATTAATTGGAAATAAAGATAGGTCTGTGAGAAATGTTTGTATTGTATACAGGTTTGACGATTAGAATATATGAATTCACTAAAAAAACGGACAGACTAGCTTATTATAAAGAAAATAAAGTCTCCAGGGCTAAGTTTCTTGCTCAAATTTTTATTCCCTAGCTTTCGGACCTGTCAGTCCTTCCACAGGAGTATCACGATAACTTTGATTAGCTTATATAAGGGTAAGTATATTTTGATATTGAGATAATAATACATCATGTTGTATGCGCAGGGAAAGATATATTTTTTTATTTTGAAGTTTTTTTGATAATAATTCTTTACATTCAACAAATTTTGGTTCAAGAAATTGAAAATTTTTGACGCGTATGAAATAGATTAATACTACCTTTACTACAATGATAAAATTATGAATAAATCAATTAAATTTTTGGTATATCTCTATGTCATATTTTTATTATATATATATTTTATATTTAACCTTATATAACTATATATGAACGTTGTAATAAAGAAGTGTCAATCTCAATCTCTCTCTCTATGAGTACGTGTGATAATATTAAAACTTCAAATAAACTTTTAATATAAA
>CP092872.1:84033465-84263972 GCA_030710605.1 Cordylochernes scorpioides | reverse complement strand
TGTACCCAGAGTAAAATAAAGAGCTTAATTGTCTTCTCTGTGACAACAATGTACATATTACTTGTCCTCAGGAGACAAAATTGAATCAGAATCTGAGATTCAATATCAAAGATTATACAACACTACGAAAGGACAGACCGGGAAAATTCGGAGGAGGACTTGCCGTTTTGATTAAAACTCTCGAAATCAAATTTAAGGAAATCGCCTATAATCAGAGTAAGCCTAGAGAAAGCACGACAGAAGCTCAGGCAATAGAAATCTATCTTACAGATAAAACAATTCCAATCATAAATGTTTATCACCACGATAATACTAGCATCAATACAGGCCTGATAGAGACATTAAGTGAAGCGTCTTCGGATATCGCAATCATACTTGGTGATTTTAACGCCGAAAGACTAACTTAGGGATCACCTTTCCAGGATAACAAAGGTCAGCAGGTTGAGGACATGCTAACCGACCTCGACCTTACACCGTTAAATAACGAAAAGAACACCTATCTATCCAAGTCCACAGGCACAGAATCCGCAATAGACATCACAGCGATAAATTACAACATCGCACCCACAACACAATGGAAAATTCTGAAAAGTGCAATCAGTGACCACAGACCAATTTTAACAACCATAAAATTCAAAATTGAGAATTTCTAAACAGAATAAAAAAACACTGGAAAAAAATCACAGAAAAGCTTGAAGAACTGTGCAACAAAGAATTAAATCACAAAACGATTGACAAAAAATTGGAAAATTTCTCTTCGAACATATCCAAAGCTGCAAAAGTATCGATACCTAGAGGTAGACGTAAAGACCTGTGAATACTTTACTGGAAGGACCACAATATCGAGGCAATGATTGCAGAGAGAAACAATATCAATCAACTTCTTAAAACAAATAAAACAGAAGAAATCATAAAGGAACTCATTGAAATTAGACACAAAATAGAACAAGAAATTTGGATATTCAAACAAGAGAGAGAGAAAAATGGGCAGAATTCTGCGAAAAAAAATCGATCCAAAAAAGGAAATCCATCACTGGAATTTAATTAGTGTAATAAACAATCAAAACCAACACTAATCCTTCAATACTCTAACCGATATGAATAGCGAGAACGAACAAACAGATGGCTGAAATAATTGCTGAATATCTTTCAAGCACTTCCAGACTCAGCTATACGAATAAAGGCAGGACTCTAAAAATAATATAAACAGATTAGTTAAACAAGCAATAAATTACCATCAACAAGATATTTACTCGAGAGACTTCACACTGAATTAGCTAAACTCATCAATAGGAAAGTTAAATCCAAGATGTCACCTGGAGATGCTCTAATCTTTGGTCAAATTATTAAACACTTTGGAGACAAAGCTAAAATTCAACTCCTACGAATACTGAACATTTCATGGCAAACTGGTAAACTACCAAAGAATTGGAAGATATCAATTATAGTGCCAATACTGAAACCAAACAAAGATGCCAAGGAATGCAAGAACTATCGGCCAATTGCTCTTACCAGCATACTTTGTAAAATAACAGAATGAATTATCCAATCTAGGCTCATAGTCTGGCTCACTAACAATAATAAAATAAACTTCTACCAAACTGCTTAAAGATCCAGACACTGTACAACTGATAAACTGTTCTACTTCTGTCAATCAATAATAGATTTCTAGGAAAAATCGCCAAAGGAGACAACGGCCGTATTCCTGGATATGACCTCAGCTTTTGATCGAGTGTAGAAATTATTTGAAAGGCTGCACAACATCGGAGTAAGAGGAAAAACCTTAATCTGGATTTCAGACTTCTTAAGGGGAAGAAGGATAAAGGTTCGGGTCAATGGAACATTTTCCAAGGACCGAAGAACATGGGCTGGTGTACCTCAGGGATCTGTGCTCAGTCCTCTACTCTTCTCGCTATATATTAACTGCTGTTTATGTAAATAGATGAATATTATTTGTATTATTTAAAGCCTCATGATGTAAATATATATGTATATATAAATTGGGCATTTGTTGTTGGCCATGGTCAAGTTTGAGCTCTGTACGTCTAATTACGACACAACAAAAGTGGCGACGAGGATGCGCGATCTACAGAGCCAGTAAAAAGCTGAGAAAAACGGCGTCTATGCAAGTATAACAACTACATCTTTTAAACTATCTGGATCAAGAAAACAAAGGAGTAGAAAAGATCAGCATGACAAGTTCAAAGTTAATAGTACCTTTTAGATGCTATAGCCCAGTGGAGGACACTTCGATCTTTTTGTACAAAAATTTGAGGCTCTCTTTTTGGCATCTGAAAGAGGAGATTAAAGTGCTTATTTTTACTTCGCTACCAGATTATGAAACATTGAAGCAGGGAAACGACATTTTCTTCCTGGTCTAATGAAAGATCAACCCTATGATACTATCATTCAAAGAATTAAGCTGCATTTGGATCCAAAGAAGAAAGTGATACCACAGTGATGCAGATTTTTAAAGAGAAATCAACAGGAAGGAGAATCAATTTCGGAATATCTTAGAGAATTGAAACATTTAGCAATAAATTGTAATTTCGGCGATATGCTGGGAACATGGTTTTGTGGCTGGAATAAGTCGGAACTCCCGCAAAAGAAGCTACTACAAGAGGACGACGATGTCACCCTGGATAAAGTTTTTGCAGTGACGATCTCGTTCGAATTGGCGGAGATAAATACAAGAGAATTACAAGATAAATTAGTGGCCAAAATATCCCCTGTGAATGTGGAAAAGATAAAAGGGTGAGTACAATAATAGTATGGTGCAGTATAGGCCTTTCAGGCAAAGGGGAGAAATAATGTGTTATAGATGTGGTAAAAGACATTCACACGTGGCCTCTGTTTGCCCTCATAGAACAAAGACTTGTTTTAAAATGTAAAAAACTGGGTCATTTAAGTAGGGTCTGCAAAGCTAGTAAAAAATGTGGGAATGTAAATTTGTACAAGAGGACTCTATATATTCTGTACAGGGCGAAACTGATGCCACAATAAATTTAACAGTAGATAATTATTCTTTGTGCTTCACAATAGATACAGGAAGTCCAGTTACGTTGATACCTAAATAATTTTTAAGATTTATTGGCAAGGTAAAAAATTATTTCCAGCAAATTTAAGATTGATATCCTTTTGTGGTAAATCAATAGAGATTATAGGTCAAAAATGTTTTTGTAAAAGAAGCCAACCAATATTTACTATTAATAGTTGTAAATGAAAAATCCAGGTGATTTTGTTGGAAAGAGAATGGCTTAAACAGTTAAAACTTGATTTTTCTAGATTGTTTAGCATTAAAAATTTAAATAATGAATCTAATAGAAATAGTTTTATTGATAGATATGCAGATTTGTTTAACAAAGATTTGGGCTGTCTAAAGGATGTTAAAATAAATTTTAATTTAAAAAAGGATGTGACTTCTGTGTTTTGTAAGGCCAGAAGTTTACCTTTCTCTCTAAAAAACAAAGTAAAGAATGAAATTGATCGTTTAGTGAATTCTTGCATTTTATAACCTATAGTTCATGCATATTGGACCGCTCCAATAGTACCAGTATTAAAAAAGGATGGTAGTGTAAGGATATGTAGTGATTTTAGATGTACAGCTAATAAAGCAATAGAATTAGATAGGTATCCCCTTCCATCGATCGATGAGATCTTTTCAAAATTATCTACAAGCACCGTAATTTCGACTCTAGACCTATCACAGGCTTACTTACAAGTAATGTTAGCGGAAGAAGCCAAAGCTGTTATTGATATAAACACAACAAAGAGGTTGTTTTCTTTTAAAAGACTACCATATGACGTAGCGGTAGCACCAAATATATTTCAGAGGATTATGGAAGGTATATTTGCTGATTTGCCAGGTGTGGCCTGCTACATAGATGATACTTTGGTTGCAGGAAAATACTTTGAAGATCATGAACAAAAGTTGGATCTAGTGTTTAGATGATTGCTAGAAAAAGGTTTAAAGTTAAGCAGATATAAATGTAAATTTAAAAAGAAATCGGTGGAATATTTAGGGTTTAAAATGGATAAATATGGACTGAATCCCTCAGAAAATAAAATTAAAGCAGTGATAGAGACGCGTGAACCTAAAGAATGTTTCGCAATTAAGACCTTTCATAGGACTCTTAATTTATTATTATAGATTCATAAAGAATATAGCAAACATTTTAGCGCTATTCTATCAACTTTTGAATAAAAATTGTAGATGGAATTGGACGAAAGAATATCGAATGTTATTTTAAAATGTAAATCATTATTAATGGACTATGGACTAGGCGTATTCTGAGTCATAGAAATGATAGAAAGGAAGAATGCCCTATAGCCTTTGCTTCTAGAACATTAACTGAAGCGGAAAAACGTTTCTCTCAACTAGAAAAGAAAGCGTTGAGCATAACTTTTGGCGTTGAGAAATTCAGACAATACTTACTGGGACGAAAATATGAATTGGTCACAAACAACCGACCCTTAATTCATATATTTTCACCTCATAAACCAATTCCCATATGTGCATCATCCAGAATTAAAAGATGGTCCTTAAAATTAGCTGCATTTAATTATACTGTGGAATTTCGAAAAACTAGTCATAATTCCAATGTTGACGCATTGTCACGTCTTCCTTTAGAATCGAGTGTCAGGGAGTCTCTTGATGAAGACCAGGTACTTCTTCTCAGGAGGTTGAATGAGGTACCGTTCTCTTTTATGGAGGTGGCATATGAGACTCCCCAAGATAAAATACTGTCTATATTATTGAGGAATGTTAGAGAAGGCAACTGTGTGTGTGGAAATTCACATGGGTACCGAGAGAAAACCCACTAGCTCCTCATTATAAGATCAATGAGGAATTAAGTTTGGAGTTTGGTTGTCTTCAATTGCGTGAAAGAGTGGTAATTCCCCAAAAATTAAGATCTTTAATTTTAAATGACTTGCATGAAATACACATGAGGATTGTAAAAATGAAGATGATTGCCAGACGGTATTTTCTGATGGCCAGGCATAGACAGTAACATCGAGGAGTTACCTAGAGAATGTGGAGTATGCAAAGAATCGGCAAGCATGCCCCCGGCTACCATCTCGGAATGGACTTGGCCCGAAAAACCGTGGCATCGACTTCATCTTGATCTAGCGGGTCCGTTCATGAGAAGAATGTTTTTGGTTCTCGTGGACGCTTACTCAAAGTGGATAGAAATTTTTATCATCAAAGATATTACCAGCAAAACGATTATAAATCATCTTAGAGAAATTTTTGCCAGATTTGGATTGCCCTAATTTTTGGTTACAGATAACGGAAGACAGTTTGTCTTCGGTGAATTCGAGCAATTTACCAAAATGAATGGTATACGGCACACTAGAACCAGTCCATATAATCCTAGTACAAATGGTTTAGCTGAGAGATATGTAAGAGAGTTTAAAAACCTTTTGAGATAGAATAATGGGAAGGATGATTTAGAGACGAATCTACAAAGATTCCTATTTGCTCATAGAGCATTCCCCCAAACTGTAATAAAGGAATTCCCCCGCGGAACTGCTAATGAAGAGAAGTTTAAGATCAAGATTCTCGAATTTAATACCAAGATGGGAAATCCGCGAGAGGTATTTCATGAGGCCGTAAGAATGCAGGAGAAGTTTACTACAGTTTGCGAGGTTTATTTTCGCAACTATGCAACTGGACCTAAACGGTAAAAAGGTACCATTTTGAAATTATTGAGCTACCGTCACTACCTTATAAGTTGCGAGGACGTCGTGTATAAGAGGCATATCAATCAATTGCGACCTGTGAGAAAGAAACAAGTGGAGACAAGAAATTTGATACTTCCTCGAACATCAGGAGAGAAGCCTGTAGGTGGAGGTCAGAAATAAAGTAAGAGGAGGTTCCAGAGGTTACATCGGGAAACAAGGAGGAGACTGCTTCTGTGCACGTACCCTCTTGCACTCCTAGACCAGGGCCTGTTGCTGTGCACGTGCCCTCTTGCACTCCTAAACCGGAGCCTGCCGCTGTGCAAGTGCCCGTCCGCAGTCCTAGACCTCAGAGAGCCAGGAAACCCCCAGACCGACTGGAGTATTATTAAGGAGGAGATGTGTTGTGTATGTAAATAGATGAAGATTATTTGCATTCTTTAAAGTATCAATATGTAAGAAAATACGTTTATATAAATTGGACATTTTTTGTTGGCCAAACGAAAATAATAAGAGCAAAAAAAAAAGAGTCATGGTCAAGTTTGAGTTGTTGTACATCTAATTACGACGCAACCATTAACGACATCCATCCTTACCTCACTGAAGACACAAAAGTTGCCTGTTATGCAGATTATATAGCCATATGGCACACAAGTAGCAGTATAGAAATATCAGAAAAATACTGAACACATCAATGAGAAGTGGACAATGAAACTCAAAATGACAAAAAAAAAAACAATAAACACAAACCTATAGGTCTCCTTCACTGACAGGAAAAAGGGCATGAATTTAACTCCAAAATAAGCATAAACAACCATATAATTGATAAAATTTGTTCTCTAAATTACCTAGGTGTGATACTTGATGACGAATTGCGATTTACAGAACACATAATTAGCACCTCAAATAGAGCTACCAGAAACCTAAACATTCTGAGGAGGCTATGTGGAACAAATTGGGGAGCAAAACCCAAAATTCTCAGAACAACATATATCACCTTAATAAGGCCAATAATGGAATATGCAACACCCGTCTGGGATCCCTCAAGTTCATCACTAAAAAGAAGACTAGACAGTGTTTAAGCAAAAGCGGCCAAATTAATCACTGGTTCTGTTTCAAATACCAACAATTAGAAAATTCAGAGAGAATGTGGTCTAGACCTACTTGAAAGCAGAAGACAATTAAAAACAATGAAATTCACCAATAGCTTAAAACTAAAGAAACCGAACACATATCCCATAGAACCTATTTAAACTGGACACAAAAAGAAAGGCTCAAAAGATCTTCAACACTTCAGTACGACAAAAATATTAGAAAGAGCATAAATATGAAACATAATGAATTTCAAATTCGAGAATAACCAATATTTCCTACCCCATTGCCATCAAATGTAATCATCAATCTTAACCTGAATGAACCCTGCAATAAAAAAAAAGAGAACAAAAACATTCTTAAAAAGAAAGGACTTGACACAATTTGTTTATGCGATCAGATAAATTATTTAACAGCATATACAGATGGATCATCAGACCTTACCATAAGTAATGGAGGGGCTGGAATTAACATAATACTGCAAGATGGAACACACATCAAAATCAAAGAAGGAGCAAGAAAGATTTAGTCAAACTTCACTTGTGAACTGACAGCTATCTGGAAAGCTCTTGATGTATGCCTTAACCAACCATCCCTCATCAAGCAGAAGGAATTATAATAAACCGTACAACGACTTCATATCCGATCTAGAAGCAATTCAGAAGGGCACTACTATAATCACACAGAAAATACATTCGTTACTTACTCAACTGATATCATTGGAGAATAACTGCATTATACAATGGATTCCTGCCCGTGTTGGGATCGGGGGTAATGAAATGGCAGTTGAATTTGCAAAGGAAGCCAGAAAGTTGAGCCAAAGGAAAGAACAAAGGTCATTATTTGACGCTAATGCTTTTGCAAAATACAAGATAATTAAAGAAAAAATAAGAAAAGATCAAAATGTGAAATAAAATCCGAGAGAAAAATGACAAAAATATAACAAGATTTAGAACAAAACCTTATAAAGGATGACAATACATCCAGATGGCACAAGAACCTATAGAACATGCAACAACTGTCCTGGTGTGGAACTAACACCTACCCACATATTCTCATGCCCGCAGCCTTGCAGAAAATTGACATAGACCCAGAGCAGCTACTTTACACACCCAAGATAGTGGACAATGCTGCTGCTGTGATAGAGATGCATGGAGACATCTGAGGCTCTTTATTGAATACGACAAAAACACGACACGAGTAAAATAAATCATCAGAGATAGATAAATAATTTTCAAATGAATTAAAATAAATATAATCGATACTGAGAGAGAGTTGAATTAAAAAAATTAGAAATTTATTATTTTCGAAATATAAATATCTGAGAGAATTCCAGCAAACGGCATCTAAAATATCTTTTTTTTTTTGCTACATGTTTTAATTTGCATATACCTATTTTACATATCTCAGATTGTATTTAAAAATCGTTAACCATTTCTTCTAACTTTTGGCGAAATGGTGTTTTATTAATTTATCATTTGATATTATTTGGGTTCTTTCCTGGTATTCAAAAATAAAAAATACGTGTCGTTCAGTTATATTATTCAATTTATCAAACAATTTGGCCGCTTAATAGCTGATTCTGGTAGAGCGCCATCTAGCAGGTAAAGTTGTAACTAAAATCAATTTCGAATTTTTCATTATTTGCCATAAAAAATCCCATTGCATCCTGAACACAATGGTGTTTACCGCATTGCTTTAGCGCAAATATTCGCGGAGTTATTAATTTTTAAAGTTGTGCGGGACTTTTGGATCACCCTGTATATATCTTAAATTCGTATAATCTAAATTATAAAAAACATATTTAAAATATTTACTTATTAGAAGAAGAAAAAGTCGGTGGACGAGTAGGTAACACCCTCGATTCCCGACAGCCATGAACAGGGATTGAATCCCGCGTTAACATTTTGTTTAATATGTTAATAACCTTCATATATTAATTGTTGCAATTATCATAAACTAGGTTGATCTTTTTAAGAGGTACCTGATAAAGTGATTTTGGAACCGAAGTAGAAGAAGAAAATACTAATTTCAAAACATTCTAATCTATATCAAAGTATTTCTCTGAAAAGTATTTATTGATATATCGTGATATTTTGATTGAAATTTGATCATATGGAAAATCCGATTGGCAATTGGCCATTAAACAAGGACAATTATTCTTTCTTTTTTGTGCTAGATAAAATAAAAAGTGTATTTTTTTTAAATATATAAATAACGAATCAATAGAGAAAGAAATATATAATTAGAACGATAGAAAATGAAAATATATTTCACTGAAAATTATCAAGAATATGAAGAATTATGATACAATTATTAATATAATTCCAAATTGAATATAACGAGAAAATACTGGCGTAAAATTTAGAATAAATTAAGAAGTAGAACAAACATATTAAGACAAACTGTTAAAATTTTGGGAGTTATTTTTAAAAATCATAGACAAAGGAATAAGATTAATTTTGGAACACATGTTGACAATATAATTATGAAAGCTACGAAACTTAAGAATATATTATTCTCATTATGTGCACGTACTTGGGGCATTGATACTCGACGTAGATTGATCTTATATAAAGCTATGATACGCTCTACAATAAGCTATGCATCAAATATTTGGTTTCCTTTTATCACTGCAGCAAAAAGATCCAAGTTGAATTCTATACAATATCAAATTCTTATTAGATGCATTCATGCTTATAGGACTTCATCTTCTTACATCACACATATACTAGCGAAAACCCCTTTACTGTCCGATTATCTTGAATTATTACAAACAAAGTATAATATGACAAATTCTCTCACAGATCGAACACTCAAAAAACCCCTTCAAAGAGAATTAAACAAACTATATCTGGATCTAAAATTTAAGTTTTATCTTTCTCAATCTAATGAACTGTTCAAGAAATTCTTTCCAATTGCTGTCCCAAATTTCATTTCCTCTGATAAATTCACTACATTATTCTTAACTGGCAAAGGACCCTTCTTAAGTTTCCTATTCAAACTGAATGCTATCAATGATCCAACATGTGAATGCCGCTTAGATGTTGAATCACCAGAGCATCTTCTTTTATCTTGCCCTCTGACTAATCAAATTGTATGTAGATACTTTGAAACATTACCAAATTCTCTTTGTGTATATACTCTATCTTATGAGAACTTTGTTAAGTTTCGAACTATTTGTACAATAATTTACAAAACAATACTAATCCATCGTGTAAATAATTAATCATATATATATAAATAATACTAGCACAGCACAATAGTCCTTTGGACTTCGTGCTTTTGTAACAATAAATAAATAAAAAAATAAATAAAAAATAATAAATTGCATAAATTCTATTGTGAATTGTGTCATATCGAGGCAAAACAACAGGATCAACAGAAATATAGACCTTCCAGTATATGACCATTTATAACCCAATAATGTTCAATAATATAGAACTCAAATTTGCAATAGAGAATATAACTACAAAATAATAAGTCAAAATTCAACCAATAATCGAACACTCAAAATATAAACAAAAAGTAATATAAAATGAAAGGAATTCAAAGCACGAATGTTTCTTTTATACATAAAACGAACTTCTACTCTCCTTACTGCGATGAAAAAATATATTAGGAGGGCTTGGCTCATCAGCGGTGAACCCTCCCAGCGGTTTCGCCAATTTAATCCACCAGACCGCTTCTAAGAGCTCTAATACTGTATTGGACGATTCTGCTTATATACCCAGCACTGAAGGATGGAATCTCAGAAATGGTTTTCAAGAAAACTATGGACATAAGCTTATAGGACAGTAGAATTAAATTCAAATAGTAATATGCAAATAATAATAAGCTCAATAAAATTAATGACAATATGCAAATATCCGGCCAAAACATATGTATATATGTTTTAGAAAAATTATTTTATTTCAAAATTACAATTTTATAGATTAAACTATTCTGTTAAATCGACCGCCAGAGGTCGCGCTTTCTCTTTATATGAACTTCCCGATGGCCGGTTCAAACCGTTTGTAAATTATGTAAATAAAGTTTTTTCTTACGCCTTAAGCCAGGTAGTACTTTTATCAAATTTAGTTTTTTTTTATATATTCCTTAAGATCAATTAAAGCAATCTCTGATTAAAACTATTTTTATTATTATATTTTCAAGATTTTAACCGCGACTGCATTACCATAGCATAATCTTTAAGATAATCAAAAATCAACAGAAATCTCATTTTTTATAACATATATATACAATGTGAAAAATAGTACAAATGTGATATTGTACTGGGATAAGGTGCATAAATTAAGAAAAGGCATCTCCTTATCGTGCAACTGAAAGTTGCTGATGGCTTGCGCCATCTATCGTCTATCCATCTATCGAATAGTTGATATTTATTCCGATAGATGGCGTAAGCCATCAGCAACTTTCAGTTGCACGATAAGGGGATGCCTTTTTCTTAATATATATACAAGTCTAATAGATATCTAACGGTATTATTTATTTGTACCCCTTCAGAAGGGCAACGAAAGCTAGGATTAGCAATAAAAAGAAATCAGAAACTCATCCCCGGAGACTTATTGACCTGTTTTCAATTTTCAAAATTTTGTTTTACAAACGGAAATAATGTAATATATTTTTTTCTCTCAATATATAATAAGTATTCAAAATATGTATATAATAATGTATCAATAAAATTTGTATTTATTATTAAGTTGTTAACGTGATAATCCTGTTGAAGGACTGACAAGTCCGAAAGCTTGAAAATAAAATGTTGCACAAGAAACTTAACCCTGGAAGCTTCATTTATTTTCTAACTAGCCGAATGACCCGGGCAACGCCCGTGTTTTACCCGATTGAATGTTTTTATTCAAATGCTATTTGTTACAATTATAAATTGGCGCCTTAAATAAATGCATATATTAGTTAATAACAATAGCCTATGTGCTTTATCTGTCTATGTACTGTTGGCTTCCGTAGGCGTCTCTTACTGGGAAAAAGAAAGAGAGGATTCCATTTCGTTATTAACTAATATTTGCATTTATTAAGGAGCGACCCGCTCCAACACAATAGTTACAAAAACGAAAAAGCGAGTGGGGGGGGGGGGCAAAGGTGTCGTGATCGTAGCCAACCAATAGGAAGGCGCCATTCCAAATAAAAAGCAAACGGTGACAGAGATGACAAATGATTAGGAGATAAAGAATTAAGAACGGATGACGCTCGTAACTGTATATAGAATATTATTAACTTGTTTATTTGAATATCAATATATTGAAGAAAGCCGGTAAGAATTCTTATGATCACCCTGACAATCATACGGAAGACATTAAACCAAATAAATCCAACTTTTGTATCAATCTCAGATGTCAACTCTGATGTCGCATCTCTATTGATGAAGGCCTCTATCATACTACACTGCGTGACATTGAAAATGGAACACCAAGAAATAGTGGCCAGAAAGTGATGAAACTCGGCAGACAGAGAGAGACAGGGACGAACAATAAGTGATCTTTATTTCAAAATGATAGTCATAATACAGAGCGAGAACGGCGTCGGCTTAGTAGCAAGTAGGACCACCGCGGACGGCGATGCACGCAGCAACACGTCTAGGTAGAGAGTCAATCAGAGAACGGATGGCGTCCTGAGGGATGGCTCTCCATTCCTTCTCAACCATTTGCCACAGTTCATCTTCTGAACGCGGCTGTGGCAAGGCATGCAAACGGCGTCCAATGATGTCCCAGACGTGCTCGATTGGTGAGAGATCAGGAGAGTACGGTGGCCAGGGAAGCATCTGTACATCTTGCAGAGCTTGTTGGCTAATGCGAGCAGTGTGCGGTCGGGCGTTATCCTGCTGATAAAGGGCATTGGGTACCCCCTGAAGGTAGGGGAGTGTCACCGGTCGCAGCACATCATCAACGTATTGTTGGGCCGTCATAGTGCCCTGAATACGAAGTAAAGGTGACCTGGAATCATACGCGATTGCGCCCCAAACCATGATTCCACGTTGTCGCACGGTGGGGCGTTCCACAATTGCTGCCGGATTGGACCTTTCTCCACGTCGACGCCACACGCGTACACGGCGACTATCACTGGACAAGCAGAAACGCGACTCATCTGAGAACACGACCCTGTGCCATTCCGTCATCCACGTCGATCTAGCCCGGCACTATTCCAAACGTTGGCGCCTATTCGGTGGGGTCAATGGCAGTCTTCTTAGCGGACGGCATGAGTGCAAGCCATTAGCAACCAATCGACGGGAAATGGTTCTGGTCAAGATGGAATGATCTAGGGTGTCTTGCACATGTTGCAGGATGGCGGTACAAGTGGCTTGTGGGGCCGCCACTGCTTGTCGAAGGATACGCCGATCCACACGTGCTGACGTCACTCTGGTTGCACCGACATTCCTATAAATTGCCACATTTCCTTGTTCCAACCATCTTCTCCACAGTCGGTGCACCGTGGACGCACCAAGGTGTGTATCAGCTGCGATTTGACGTATGGACCAACCTGCCCTTTTCAGTCCGATCACCATGCCCCTCGTAAAAGCGTCTGTCTGCTTGAACTGCCTCCGTTTAAGATGACCTGGCATTCTCTGTTATTACACGTGTCTTTTGACACAAGAACAAAATTTCTACAATGATTTTCCTTGAAGAAATAACGACACGAATACTGTCCTTTCTGCAAGTTCCTTCCCTTATATCTTACTCCATGTGCGCACGAGAGCTGCGCATTTTACATCATTTGCATAACTCGGTTAGGCGCGTCTACCCTGAAATTTGCATAATTTTCTGGCCACTATTTCTTGGTGTTCCATTTTCAATGTCACGCAGTGTATTTGTATATTAACAGGCTTAGTAGGATCTAAATATTAAATATATATAAACAAACCTAACCTCTTTATAAATATGTATATTAAAAAAGGCATCTCCTGATCATGCACAAAATCATTTATTTTACCAATATTTCAGTTGGCTAAATGCCAACCTTTATTAAGGTATTATAACATATTAATGTGTGTCAACAACAAACTCAACACCACATATGTTTGTGGTGACTGAAATATTGGTAAAATAAATGATATTTTGATCCAATATATATCTTTTTAATTGAAGATTTATTTATGGATTGCTCTATTTTCAAAAGGTGAAATATATAAATTGATTCGAGAATTGCCCTTCTGCAAATTGCTATAATCTTCTTTGACAGAATGCGAGCTAATGTATTGTGCCATCTATCGGAATAACTAATCGTTGATTTTTATTCCGATAGATGGCGCAAGTCATCAACAACTTTTAATTACACGATCAGGAAATGCTTTTTTTATTTATCCATCTGATTCAAGTGCAAATTTACTTTTGTATTATTTTATATATATATATTTAACTAAAATATCAATTATTTATAATTACTTAATATTATTAACACATCCATTTTTTACTTATAATTGTTTAATCAAATTTACTTATTTTTTATTCTAAAAAAACAATTAGTTAACTGAAATGGAATTTTCATCCTGGAGCAAATAGCCAAAAGGTAATTAAGTAATTTAGTTAATAAGGTAAATCAAGTTTTTTCAGCAATATAGGTTTCTCTTTTAATACCTAGAGTAAGGTGTGAAATTAGAGAAAATAAGCTTTCGTGCATAGATATTCTTCAGCTATTTATAAACAAACAGTTTGGTCAAAAATAAATAAATAGAATAAAATTGTTTATATATAACATCAGAAAACATCAAATATGTTTTGGCCAGATATTTGCATATAGGCATTAATTTTATTGAGCTGATTATTATTTGCATATTACTTGTTGTTTATTATATCTTGAGTGTTCGATTATTGGTTGAATTTGACTTATTATTTTGTATTATATTCTCTATTACAAATTTGAGTTCTATATTATTGAACATTATTGGGATATAATAGGTCATATATTTCTGGAAGGTTTATCTTTTTTTTGATGTCATTGTTTTGATTTGTTATGACACAATTCAGAAAAAGAGGTGTTCTCGAAAGATTATACGTCTTTATATTTAGATTTATTTATTTTTTTATTGTCCTATGGGTAAGATTACATCAGGTCATAAAGTTTGAAAGCAATATTTTTATCTACTATAGTTTTGGGGTTCTTGTATAGGTCTTCCTTTTTATCTCCAATACAGTTTCCAATACCTTGATACTAAATAACTTCTAAGGATCAAAACCAAACTTCTTAGATAAGCTTTATTTGGACAATAACGTCTTTCAACAGGCTGTAATTCTATAATACAAGATAACTTATAAACATTGATAAGATAAACATTAAATTTATATCGAACTCTAGAACAAATGTAAAACAAGCCATCATAATCCGTAAATCCTTATCTATAATAAACATGGATAAGAGAAAGATTCTATTCATCTAACTTTAGACTAATGTATTACAAGCCATCATAATCCTTAATCTTCATTTAAAAACATTGATAAGTACAACATGCAGTCGCTTACTACCCACCATGATTATCGTAGCCTGTAAGACGTGTACTAGGTATTAGCAAAATATAATAATAATAATAAAAAATAAGTAAAACATTCTATTTATCGAAGCTTAAAACGAATACAAGCCTTGTACTGTTGAAAGGCGTTATTTTCCGAAAGCTCTCGCCAATCTTATATCTCGTTAATGAAGAATCTCAACGCCGTTAGCATCTATCCCTTATTAGAAATTGTGTTTTATGTTCTACTGAAATAATGCTTAAAGAGTTTGTATTACTTACTTACCGATTATTCCGAGTTTTTCTCCAATTGACGAACCTAAACAAAAAACATGTTCTATTAGTGTAAGGCTGAATTTTCGGGCAGGCTATAATACAAGGTTGTTTTAAAAGTTCGTAAACACTTGCGAAAGTTTGAAATACCAATATTATTCGCCGTTATGTATAATTCATTTGTGGTGGTGGTTGTTGGTGGTGCTTATCTCCATGGTTAAACCAATTCCTGAAGTACACTCCTCTCCAATTTTGCGATGGTAGTTATAGGCCTGGAAAATAGGTCCTCTATTATCAGTATAACTTATTTGTATTATGAATAAAGTAATTGCATTATTGAGTGAACGTTCCTGCTGCTGTGATGGAGATGCATGGAGACATCTGAGGCTCTTCTTTGGACACGACGACAACAACAACAACAACAATTGTATTATGTATTATTATGTATTCGACGTAATAATATTATTCACCAAGTAATAAGAAACAAGAGTTTTAAGAAAAACACGAACCTTTAGGACAAATTTATATTTCATTGGGGAGAGAGGGTATTACAAAGATTCTATTATAATATTTATTCATGTACTTCACAATGAAGTTTTATTTTCAATAATTTATCAAATTCTGAAAACTTTCGCGTTAATATCTCCCGTTTTGTTACTTGCACTCGCTGGTGGGATTGGACTTGGACTTTAGCAAGAATCGGGGATATTGGAAGTTTTTTTTTTTTATTAGAAAAAAAGTGTCCAATGCGGGATTTGATCCCGAGTCGTAGCGGTCGAAAACCAACGGTTTAGACCATCCTTCCATCGACCCCCTATATAAAGTTAAAAGGACAAGCTTTAAACTGTTAGCATATCAGTAGTCTCATCATCAAGGGTCTGATGTGAATGAACATGGGAGAGGCCGTGTCAAATTTGTCTATTTTTAAATATAAATAAAAGTGATCAACTTAAGAAGGCTAATGTTCATCAGCTATGTCGCAAATTGTTAAGGTTTCTTTGTCCTTAACGAAAACGGCCGTACTTCAGAAAACCTTATAAGTTTTAACTACCCAGGCGGTGATTCCAATGCCCAGGCGACACCCCAATGGTGATTCCAATGCCCAGGCGACACCCCAATGGTGATTCCAATGCCCAGGCGACACCCCAATGGGGATTCCAATGCCCAGGCGACACCCCAATGGTGATTTCAATGCCCAGGCGACACCCCAATGGTGATTTCAATGCCCAGGCGACACCCCAATGGTGATTCCAATGCCCAGGCGACACCCCAATGGTGATTCCAATGCCCAGGCGACACCCCAATGGTGATTCCAATGCCCAAGCGACACCCCAATGGTGATTCCAATGCCCAGGCGACACCCCAATGGTGATTTCAATGCCCAGGCGACACCCCAATGGTGATTCCAATGCCCAGGCGACACCCCAATGGTGATTCCAATGCCAAGGAGACACCCCTATGGTGATTCCAATGCCCAGGCGACACCCCGATGGTGATTCCAATGCCCAGGCGACACCCCAATGGTGATTCCAATGCCCAAGCGACACCCCAATGGTGATTCCAATGCCCAGGCGACACCCCAATGGTGATTTCAATGCCCAGGCGACACCCCAATGGTGATTCCAATGCCCAGGCGACACCCCAATGGTGATTCCAATGCCCAGGCGACACCCCAATGGTGATTCCAATGCCCAGGCGACACCCCGATGGTGATTCCAATGCCCAGGCGACACCCCAATGGTGATTCCAATGCCTCAGCCAAAGAGAGAATTAAGCCCGACCAAAAACTATTCACCACTCTCACACACTTTATTAAAAAAACCCAATTATATACAAAGATAGTCAGCGGTCAATATTTACATAATCACAGAAAAATTAAATTAATAAATAAAATAATATCCTAGAAAACTCAACACAAATCATAGAGATTTGCTTATATTTTTGTATTTTTTCAAATTAAAAATATCTATTCTAAGCTTTTAAAAAGACGAACATACTAATCGTCTAAATATCATACAATAAAACCTCAGTTCATCTTCGATCCAAGAAAGGTAGCTTTTTTAAATTTTGAATATTAAAAAACCTGAAATTATATTAATAAAAAGCCATTTCCTTATCGTGAAACTGAGAGTTGCTGATGGCTTGGACCATCTATCGGAATAAATATCAAATATTCGTTGATTTTTAATTAATCCAGAAATGTCCAAATAAACATATTTGGTTAATAAAAAAAAGCTTACCACGTTCGCGTTTAGGGCTGTTGGTCCTCATCAGTGTGGTGCAAGCTTTTTCACGCTGAAATTATATGTTAAAATATTCAATTCTAAGAGTACTAAAATGATATTTCTGAAAAACGGCAAAGTTTTTATTAATATGTTCTCTAAAAAATGTTGATAAATACGCTATTTCTCTCTTTATTTAAAAATTCCTAAATATATTTTTCACTGATTAATCTATGATTTAAAATAATCGATTCGGCAACACCTATTAAATTATTTCCATTTTATATCTCATACCGACGAAATGAATTTATTTTAATCTTTCTTTGATAAATTAATAAATGTGTTTTCTCTTTTCATAATATTGATTTTAATTTATATTTTGTTGGAATGATAGAAAATGTGTAATTAAAATATCATTGATTTCCTTGAGGCTATTAAATAAATAACATTTTCTTAGAATTAATAAAAATAGAAATAATAATATTGAGATAAATTTTCCGTTATTACATTTTTCGATTGATAAATATATCTTTAATAAAAAGTTCATGGAGTATTTATTTATATATATAGAAATCCTACCGAATATATATTTATAAATAGATTTTTTTTTTCAGAAATATACCATGTAATGACACGGTTATTGAGTTTTTTAATAATATAATTAAAATCTATATATACACGACATAGACCAATATTAAGAAAGTGGAAAGTCTTTGATGTCGCCAATGATTTTTTTTAAGATGACAGAAATAATTTTGTTCACACTTGGTTATCTCGTGTGTCTTCAATAAAGGTCACCGTATATTAAATATCTTTCAAATTTATTGTCTGAAACCCGATATACATGCTAAAATGTACAACTTTCTTAAGTTTTGTCTATGAGTGTATATAAATAATGACATGGTAATGGGGTTTATTAATAAAATTATCAAATTTTAAATATATGATTAGAAATGCTTTTTAGAGAAGTCAGGATAGGACTTTTTTTATTATATAAAAGGTTTCTCTGACATTTGTCTCTATTATTTACCTATTTAGGATACTTTACACTTTTTTTCTCATTACAAACTATATTTTAACTATGATTTCAATTAAATATATTACATAATCATTTCCTATTATTTTTGATTGAAGTTTCTCTATATAATAATATTGTAACAAAGTAATTATTATTTTATTAACAGAGTATTATTTTTCATTTTTATATTTTGCTTTACTCTGTACACTTCCCTCTTTTACTTATCTTTTGTTTATCACTCATAGTTTGTTCTTGCCTGAAATATATTGCTGTGTTACCCTGAAGTTTGTCTTCCCTAATTTTCCACGTGGCAATATATTTTTAGCTTTGCTATATCTATTCAACTTTATTCAACTATAAAAACATATCGCGCTGTCCTATAAGAACACTGACACTATAAAAAAAAGAGAAAATAGAAATACCTATATATTATATATATCTATATATCCAAACATATATACAGGAAATTATATTATGCTTAAAATATGTTTATAATTGTAGGGAAAAAATTATATAAAATTCGAAACTATTTTAAAGGCGTAAGATTCTTTTTAAAATTAAACAATTTCTACTGCCCTTACTGCAATAGAAAAAAATAATGGTAGGGCCTGGCTCATCAGTGGTGAACCCTCCCAGCGGTTTCGCCAGTTTAAACTACCATACCGCTGTTATATTGCATTTATGGAATAGAAAGTGATACTATAAAATACTATAAACTGGCGAAACCGCTGGGAGGGTTCACCATTGATGAGCATGGCTCTTCCATTAATTTTTTCCATTGCAGTAAGGGAAGTAGAAATTGTTTAATTTCAAAAAGAATCTTACTCGTCTAAAATAGTTTCGAATTTGATAACAGATGGCGTGCTAGTGCATCATATTAAAAAAATTATAGATTCATAAAAAAGTAGAAAGAACCTTTATTAGCTTAAGGTATAAAACAATAAAAGAAGGACAAGAGATCAAATTATATGTACATCAGCAGCTTACACCGGCCTGTCCTATCCAATAACCTCTAGCCAACTAACAATCTAACAAAGCCGCGCTATTTAGGCAGAGATGTCAATTAACATAGACAATACTGAGAATCTATGCAAATATATGCATATCAAATATCGTCGAAATATCTTCAATTGTCAATTTCAACAATATAAAGCATATAAAATAAAAGGATTTAAAAGCGTGAATGTTTCTTTTAAACATAATACAAACTTATACTGTCCTTACTGCGATGAAAAAATATATTGGGAGGGCTTGACTCATCAGTGATTTATTTTTTCATCGCAGTAAGGACAGTAGAAGTTTGTATTATGTATAAAAGAAATATTCGTGCTTTTAAATCCTTTTATTTTATATGTATAGATGGCGCGTTATTGCTTTGTGTTAATAATAAGCATAATAATTTTATTAATCAAATAAGGCAACAGGTGTCTGGAGAGATTTAAATAAATTGATATTGATTTTGTTTTATACTCAAATCAAAATAGTAAAGATAAATATGGACTATATTGAAGATAAAGGCTGTCTGGCCAGCATTCATATTTCTGTGAAAAATAGACACTACGGTCAGTTAGAGTTTTTTATTTTCTCAACGTTTCAACAAAAATATTTTGTCTTCGTCAGGAGAAATAAATAAAAATCAAAGCATTTGGCAAGGCCAAGGCAAAAGCTTTATTCTCATTAATTTCTTCTAACGAAGACAAAAGATGTAATGTTGAAACGTTGAGAAAATATAAAAACTCTAACTGACCGTAGTGTCTATTTTCCACAGAAATATGGAATATATATTACGCACTTAAATATTAATGACAATTAAGATTAATATTTTACACAAATAAATTTACTGGCAATGATGCCCTTACAATAAATTCCAAAAATTCTGTGGATACTTATCTGACTTTTAAACAATCTTAATTGTAAATTAAATTTAATTGCCATCTATCGTTAATATTTTACACAAATAAATTTACTGGCAATACGCTTCTTTAAATATCATCAAATATTATCTCTACAGATGAGTATATAGAGAATATTGTAGAGATAATATTTGATGATATTTAAAGAAGCGCATTGCCAGTAAATTTATTTGTGTAAAATTTTACGATAGATAGCAATTAAATTTAATTTACAATTAAGATTGTTTAAAAGTCAGAGAAGTATCCACAAAATCGATTGAATTCAATGGAAGAGACATTCCAAGATATAAAACATTTTGAATCAGTACAGATAACCCGTTACTATGTCTATAGTCTTGAAATACTGAGTATTTGAGTAAAAGATGAGTGTAATCCTAAATTTTAAATCCACAGAAACAGCTTGATTCTACAACTGGGTGAATTCTTTCCAGAAAAATCTCAAAATTACCATAATTGGTTACAAATTGCGTCTTGTAGAAATAAGGGGGGAAATAATTTGGAATTCTTTGGTTGAATAATTTGTTTCACTTGTTCTTTTGAATAGGAATGACAATCACTTGAGTCTATATAAGATTTTATTATAAAAAAAGGATTATATAGAAATATATATTTTTGAAAATAGAGCAATCCATAAATAAATCTTTAATTAAAAAGGCATATAATGGATCATATGCCTTTATTTATTTCATTTATTTTACCAATATTTCAATTGGCTGAATGCCAATTTGACATTATTTGGCGCTAGATTTGTTGTTGACACACATTAATGTTATAATACCTTGATAAAGGTTGGCGTTCAGCCAACTAAAATATTTGGTAAAATAAATTATATTTTGAATCAATATATGTCATTTTAATTAATGATTTTTTAATGGATTGCTCCTTTTTCAAAACAATATCTGATATTTGTAACACAAATGAAACTTTTCAAAGATTCTTCCCTAACAACATACCAAAATATTCCCGATTAAACTTTTATAATTCTCAATTCATTTATAATCATGGAAATTTCAGAAGCTTTTTAAAAATAATTAAAGCGGTGGAAGTCTCGAGTTGTTTTTGTGGACATGAGGAACAAACCTCATAACATCTTTTACTAGATTGTCCTGTTTTTCAAGACTACAAAATCGAAAATAATTTAATAATAACAGATCCAAGTATTTTTATTTCCAGTAAATAAATGTATATTAAATTCAATACCTTTTGTAGATATATTTTAAATTATATAGCAACAAAATTATTTTAAGAAACTGATAATTTATATTATGCTTATTTACCAGACACTTATTTCTTTTGTACACAATTCTTTTTTCTTGTTTTTCTCTCTCTCTTTCTCATTGTTAACATCATATGACTATCCTATTCACGGCCTAAAATATTTGTATAGATATATGTATAGACAAATGTAAAGGTATACATGTATGACAGCGCAAGTGTACCTAGGGGGACATAGCACTTCAAATTGAAATTATTAATAATAATAATTTTTGTATAGAGATTATTTTTAAAATAAATATTCAAACCATATTTCTGATCCGTATTTTAAAATTGGTCTGAAAATAGAGTATAAAATGCAATTCTTTTTTGGGAGGTTAAACCCCAAGATTTACAGAAAAGTGAGAATAAGATTTTTTTTATATTAGAGAGAAAGAGTTCTGTTATTTCTTTGATATTGAAAACAAAATTAAATTTGTATTTTTTTTCTATGATTCCAATTGTTGTTCCCAAAATTTTGATTTTTTTTTTGTCTTGGTGAAAGTATTTAGTTTTTAATTTGACTATAATATTTTTATTTACTATGCAAATCAAAAATGTTTGTGTTTTCAGAACTGATTTCCTGCAAGATCTTTATTCCAATATAATGATAATGTTCTAATCTGTATAAACACCTTATCAATTTACAATTAGACACATTAAATTCTATCAACAAATAATTCAATAGAATTAGTTATCAAGGTAGAAATAGCGGATTATTCCGACAACATCCTTTATTAATTATCTTCAAATGGTTGTTATATTGTTATCATTTGAAGAAATATTCCTGGAATAAATATGTTTTTTGAAATATTGATCAAATTTTCTTGTGAATTATCTGAGTCATTTTTACCTATCTCAATATTGATAATTGTGAGATAAGATGTTCGAAAAGATCATGCTGAAGAGAGATTTAACTGTATATACATACACACGAAAACTTTATTAAGACCACTGATCTTATACAGATTCCCCGAAAGAAGTATATGTTCACACATTATTTTAAAAGTCTTAGTTTGGTCTTATCCTTGAAGATGTATAAAAAAGCCTAATGATACAACGTTTTCTAACGCAAGATCTTGCCTTTTTTGGGAACATCTATACAATTCTACAAATCTCTAAAAAAGGTGGTTATAATATGAAATTATGTTTTACAACTTTTCTCTGTTTGTACAATCCTGTAGATACCTGTGGCTGGTAATGGAAGATGTATGATCTGGTTGTTAGATTGTCAGTATTAGAATGTTGGTATTCCTATTTTCCTTATATCATTGTTAGAACATTAGAGAACAAGCCAGTTGAAGTAAGGTTACAGGAGAATAATGTCTCAGGAAGGTAAATTGTCTCTTCATTAATATTAATGTTACTCTTCCCCTCTAATTATGCAATAATCATATATTAACATACCCAGGCTAAAATTTTAATTAAATTTTAACATTAATTTTAACATACGAACACACCCAGAATTGAAAAATATTACATTTTCTAATGAAGAAACGTGAATGATTAGATATATTCCAACTATTATGATTAGTAGAAATAATGTATGAGACATTAGCGCGTCATCTGTTATGAAAATTTGAAACTATTATAGACGTGTATTATTCTTTTTTTAATAAAACAATTTCTACTGCCCTTACTGCAATGGAAAAATTAAATTTAAAAATGATTAAAAAAGAATCATATGCGTCTATAATAGTTTAGAAATAATGTATGTTTATATATTGTAGCACCAGGTTGCGGCTTGGCAGACTCTTCAACCTTGATTCTTTCCTGTGCCTGGTCTCGTATCTTACCAGAGCGTTTCAACCATTTTACAAATTTATATAAGAGAATAATGAGATAACTCTACTTTAAGTAGCCTCCAGAATTATTTATTTATTTCTCACATCA
Organism: Cordylochernes scorpioides; assembly: GCA_030710605.1. Taxonomy (NCBI): domain Eukaryota; kingdom Metazoa; phylum Arthropoda; class Arachnida; order Pseudoscorpiones; family Chernetidae; genus Cordylochernes; species Cordylochernes scorpioides. The sequence goes on along the minus strand of CP092872.1, from coordinate 84,240,167 downwards.
AAGAGAGTAGTGAAGTCACATAGTGTACCAAAATACAAATGATGATTTTATAATACATAAATCTGTTTATAATATATATGTATTCTGTTTAATAAAATAAATAAATAGAAAATATAAATTTGAATTTAAAATATATGAAAAATAATATTATAAATTAAAATAAAATAGGTACATTAGCAATGATGCAACAATATACAGTGAAATCCTTGCTCTCTTCAAACTAATATGTATTTACATTTTAAACTAATTTGTGAAGATATCCTTCTTTTGGGTAATCTGTATAAGATTAGTGGTCTTAATAAAGTTTGTTAATGTATATCTACAGTGAAATCTCTCATCATCAAAAACTTTTCGAGCAACAATTTATCTCACAAACATCAAGATTGAGATAAGTAAATCCAATACATTAAACTTTATCTGTAGATAGATGGAAATTTTGCCGGGAGGACATTGATTCAAAGAGACAAAGGTCGCCCTTTCCGTGTGGATCTCAGGGAATAAAGTCCGCCTTAGGCTGACGAGGGCCATTAGCTCGAAACCATGGTTGGCAGCTAAACACCTCTTCGGCAGATTGTCAATATTCCATTAGATCCCGTGTGAATCTCATGGAATAATGTCCGACTTATGCTGACGAGGGCCATTATCCCGAAACCATGGTTGCCAGCTAAACACCTCTTTGGCAGATTGTCAAAATTCCATTATATCCCGTGAGGATCTCATGGAATAAAGACCGACTTAGGCTGACGAGAGCCATTAGCCCGAAACCATGGTCTGACGTCTATTTTGATGGGAGAGGCGACCCTTGTCTTTTTGGATCAATGTCCTCCCGGCAAAATATACATCTACGAGTATATTTTAGCCATAGATTTGACCCAGCCACTTTGCCAGCTAAACACCTCTTTGGCAGATTGTCAAGATTCCATTAGATCCCGTGTGGATCTCATGGAATAAAGTCCGCCTTATGCTGACGAGGGCCATTAGTCCAAAACCATGGTCTCTAGGTGGACGCTTTTCAGTTTGCCAAAGCTGATGTTGTGGCTTTGTCACCGACCCGAGGTCGCTAGTTTGCGGCGACGGTCAATAGATGGCGTCTGGTTTTTACGTCTATTTTGACGGGAGAGGCGACCGTTGTCTATTTATCTATATAGTTTTGAAGATAATTTGTTGGTTGGAAGTTGATTCAGAGAAAGCCATATCAACCTATAATTTAACACCCGACTTTTCAGTGACTTACTGTCAATCTCTTTAAAATTAGAACTATGGTAGACGTGTATAATTCTTTTTTAAAATAAACCATTCTCCTCCATTAATTCTCTATTAGGTTATCATTGCAGTGAAGGCAGTAAAAAATAGTTCAAATTTGAAAACATAATCATATACGTCTAAAATAGACGATGAATATATTTAGATATATAGCTTTTCAAATAAAAATTTATTTAAATATTGCTCAATATACAACGTGTTATCAATAATTTCCAGGAATGAGACTGGATCACGTAAACTATTCAAAATGATAAAATAATTTTATAAGGACCCTAAAGATAAAACATTTATCAACGCATAGAAAAAGAAAATTTTCACACAGTGGCACGCGCTCACGTTTTATCGAATTTATAAGCTCGAGTATACAGAACATATTCTAACTTCAGTATGGATTGTATTGAAAAACAGCGAGTTTGCATAGAGTTTTGCTTTAAATTAAGGAAAACAGCTTCCGAATCATTTCAAATGTTGAAGTAGGCTCTTAAAGAAGATACCCTATCATATGTATATATTATAAAGAGAAAAATGAGATTTCTGTTGATTTTAGAATATTAATTTCTAATTATTTTTTGTAACGTGAGTATCATTATGATATTGTTTTGCAGTCATATGGGAATAATAAAATAGTTTTGATCAGACATTGCATTAATTGAACTAAAGGAATATATAAAAACCTAATTTGATAAAAGTACTGCTTGGCTAAAGGCGTAAGAATAAAAAAATTAAAAACATATTTACATAATGTACAAAAGTTTTGAGCCGGCCATCGGGAAACAACGCCTGGCTTAAGGCGTAAGAATAAAAAAATTAAAAACTTATTTACATAATGTACAAAGGTTTTGAGCCAGCCATCGGGAAATAACAACAATGAGTTTTATAGTGAAAACGGCGACCTCTGGTGGTCAATTTTGCAGAGTCTTTAATATATGAAATATATTTTAAAAACATATTTTTATATAACATATATATTCAAAATATTATATATATAGGATAATATATAATCATATTGAGAAAGAGCATATATTCATTAAGTATGTACTGTACTAGGGATATCCCAACAAATCCCTAAATCTCTTCTAATTATCCTGGAAGATTCCTACGCAACCGATTGGTTGGTTGCCTATAGCAACGCCTATCTTCCCTCTTCCAGAATCTTCCCTCTGTCAGACTTAAATCTTCAAGAATCGATTCAAAACCTTTGGTCATAAATAGCCATAATAAAATAATTAAAGAAAAAATACTTAAAATATATTATTAAGATACACTAGCGCGCCATCTGATATGAAAATTAGAAACTCTTTTTAAAAGAATTTTAAAAGGAAGATCGAAAAATGCAATATAACAGCGGTATGGTAGATTAAACTGGCGAAACCGCTGGGAGGGTTCAACACTGATGAGCCAGGCCTTCCCATTATTTTTTCCATTGCAGTAAGGGCAGTATAAATTGTTTAATATCAAAAAAAGAATCTTACGCGTCTAAAATAGTTTCTAATTTTCATAATTCTATATACAGTTACGAGCGTCATCAATTCTTTTTCATTTCTGTCACCGTTTGATTTTTTTTTGGAATGGCGCTCTCCTATTGGTTGGCTACGAACACGCCACCTTTGCTTCCCCCCCCCCCCCCATCATGCCCCCCCCCCCCACTCGCTTTGTTGTTTTTGTAACTATTGTGTTGGAGCGGGTCGCTCCTTAAATAAATGCATATATTAGTTAATAACTAAATGGAATCCTCTCCTTCTTTTACCCAGTATGAGACGCCTACGGAAGCCAACAGTACATAGACAGATAAAGCACATAGGCTATAGTTATTAACAAATATATGCATTTATTTAAGGCGCCAATTTATAATTGTAACAAATAGTATTTGAATAAAAACATTCAATCGGGTAAAACACGGGCGTTGCCCGGGTCATTCGGCTAGTATATTATAATAAGAGCTTCTAATTTTAGAAATCTCTATGCTAGAATGTGAGACATATAGCCTATTGTTATATGTTTACGATAATTGGTCTCATTTAAGAACTATCGTCTGTTTATTATTGTTTTGGCACCTTCTAATCGTCTGCATTTTTTTTCTGCTACCAATTTCTTTGTGAAACCTTTTTAATATTTGGAATTGTTATCTCTCAATTACTATCTTTATAAAAGTATATTATTGCTTGGTATTATATCTTCTTTCTTCTCTTTTTACACACATTTTTATATGTTTTATAAATATAGCATAACAACTGAAATATTTCTTTAAAAACACGGATAAGTTTGGACCTCCAATGGATGTGGTCGTTCATTAGAGATTGTATTAGATCAAGAGTAGTTAAACTCATGGACAAAACTTAGGAAGTTGTACCTTTTGAAACCCATATAGGGATTCAGATGATAACTCTGAAAGACATTTGTTACACGGTAACCTTTATAGAAGACACACGTGATAACCAAGTATGAACAAAATTAATAACAAAATATAAATTTATAAAAATAAAGGTCACCTCTTCCGTCAAAATAGATATTAAAGCTAGATGCCATCTATTAACCGTCGCCGCAAACTAGCGAAATCGGATCAGTAACAAGGCCACAATACCAGCTATCTGGTGACCCCACTCTCGTGGCCTTTAGGTTACATCGACTGTCATTAAATGACATATAGCTTTGACATCTATTTTAATGGACAAGTGACCTTTAGTTTTCATGGAGATATTATTAACTTTATTAACATCATGAAATGCGATATCCCAAATTCAGGGATATTTGCGTCAATACCTTTCACTGCATTACAGCAATTCGGCTATATACAATCCTGTTCAATTCATTATTTTACATAAATTAACTAAATGAAATTGTCCAAAGAGAAAAACAAACAACAAAGCAAAACACACAGAGCAAACATCGCAGTTCTTTTTTTTTTCTAAGATTCCTTCTCTTTTTTCCAATTCAAGAGAAAGTTGTATATGTATTTACAAAATTGATCAAAATTTTTACACTTTTCTTTTTTGTCTACAAATTCATCAAGCTGTCCAATACGACCAAATCTATTTTCCCTAAAATCCCGGAAAATTGGGCACTCCAGAAGTAGATGTCTCGCGTCTTGAATTTCACCTCCGCAGAAGCATCCTGGTTCCTTCACGGCGCCGATAGTTGCCAAAAATTTCCCAAAATTGCCATGATCTGTAATGAATTGGATATTATAAAAATTTGGACGGAAAAATCTTGGAATTCCAAATACGAAAAAGCTTCTGAAAATTTCATTAATGTTCTCAAAAATTTCATTCATTTTTGCGTGTAAGAATGTTTGACTATACTTGGAGCATGGGGTTCGTAAGTAATTAGATCTTCAATGGACAGTTGAGCTAGATCAAATTTGATTATTCTGGATTCTATATAGTCTGTTAGGAGTGGAATTTTTGCTAAGCTATGCACACAGTTTGATGAAGTGGTTTTGTATGCTCTAACTGCCCATAAAATGATCTGGTACTGCATGGAGTTCAGTTTTTGTTTACAACGATTGTTTAAATATTTGAACCAAATTTCAGAACCGTATGTAAGTACAGGCCTAATGATTGTTTTGAATAAAGTTAACCTCTTTTGAGTGTCTAAACCCCACATATTGCCACTTAGTGAACACAATAAAATTTTCATACGTCCTGCCTTACACAGAATATCATTAACATGCGGTGTAAAGTTAACTTTGTTTTTCCATTTATGATTAGAAAATTTCATTCCCAGAATTTTTACTTGCTTGACCGGCATTATTATATTTTTATTAACCTTAATAGGTATTTTTTGTCTGTTATGTAGGTATAGCATATTAGTCTTCTCTGTACTGATCGTTAATTTATTTCTATTACACCATTGGATAACATAATTTAAGGTGTATTCACTTGCGGTTTTTAGTCCTTCAATAGCCTTATAAAGCAAATTATTGTAACGTCGTCTGCATAACATATAATATCTGCATTCATTGAATCAAAATTTATCAACAAATCATTTAGCAAAATATTCCATAGAAGTGGTGATAAAGGTCCACCCTGTGGACATCCTTTAGTTAGTTTCTTATAAAAGGTTGCTGATTCGTATGTAAATTTCACCTCCCTTTCATTATTCAAATAAGATTTTATGATCCGTATTAAATCTGAGGGAACATCATCATTATCCATTCTTTTTATAATAGCAGGCCACCATGCATTGTCGAATGCACCCGCAATATCAATAGCTATCAAGGAAGTCAATTCTTTTTGTTTATGTTTCAATATAGTTTCTATAATTTTATCCATTCCAGTAATTGTTGATCTAGATTTCATATATATATAAGACCATGCTGCCTTGAGCTCATTAAATTATTCTCTAAATAATAGTTACTTAATTTATTTTTTATTATATTCTCAAATGTTTTAGATAGATTAGATGTCAATGATATAGATCTATAACTTTTATTTATTTCATAATTCGTTTTGCCTGGTTTTGGAATTATCAGTAATCGGATCAGTAACAAGGCCACAATACCAGCTATCTGGTGACCCCACTCTCGTGGCCTTTAGGTTACATCGACTGTCATTAAATGACATATAGCTTTGACATCTATTTCAATGGACAAGTGACCTTTAGTTTTCATGGAGATATCGTCTTGAAATTATCCTCATATGACATCAACAAAGAAAATTACAACTAGTATAAATTTATGCCAATAGAACCCCTAAACACCGCTAAATTATCTTCCATAGTACATAAAGGATATATAAAAGAACCAATCGACAATAATATTAGAGCGGTCTGTATTTTAATTTGGAAAAACCGCTGAAAGGGTACACTACTGATAAGCCAAGCTCTCGCATTCAATAACTTTATCATTGTATTTATATGAAAAATAGACATTTCGGCCAGTTAGAGTTTTTTATTTTTCTCAACGTTTCAACAAAAATATTTTTTATTCGTCAGGAGAAGTAAATAAAATAAAGCATTTAGCAAGGTGATAAAAGATTTTAACGCCTAAACTGGCCGAAGTGTCTATTTTTCACAGAAATATGAATACCGGCCAGGCAACCTCTATTTTCAGGATATATCATTGTATTAAGGTCTGTAGAGATTATATTTGATGATATATATTTGAAAAAATTCATTGCTAAAAACGTATCCCAATATCCCATAGATACCAATTAAATACATTAAAAAGAAAGGTATGATAAATATTTAAGATACACATATTTTCGAGTGCTTTCGAAAAAAATGCTTCGAAATCAAATTTCAATAAAACATTAATATTGATAACTATACCTGAGATGTTATAAAACATATCAGATAATTTATATAAAAGACATCTCCTGATCCTGCAACTAAAAGTTGCTGATGGCTTGCGCCATCTGTCGGAATAAATATCAACTATGCGTTGAGGTACAGTTTGCACCACGCTGACGAGGGCGAACAGCTCGAAACGCTTACGTTGTTAGATTTTCTTGATCAATCAAGAACGCATATTTAGCTAATTCTGTAATAATCAAAGAATTAGAGAAAGTTGATATTTATTCCGACAGATGGCGCAAGGAGATCAGGAGATGCCTTTTTGTTAATTTATCCACCTGATCCCAGTACAATTTTATACCTTTGTACTATTTTTCATATCATATACTTTTAATAAACTAATTATTGTGCGTCTTTTATCTATATTAGGAGCGCAAGTTTTATCGTGAGATTTAAGCTCAATTTTCCCAGAAATTATGGCAGGTGAGAGTGTAATTTAATTCTCCATTTCCAGGAATTAAAATACGGAGACATTGTGACACCAAGCCATAAATATGGCCAGCCTTAATGATTTCCTCTCACAGCCCATTGGTTCTCGCTGGTGTTTTAATGATTCCTCTTTGTTAACACCCATATCTTTTTCTATTTATACTTCTCACTTCTTTCTATACACATGCCTATTTATAGGTGACTGTGTGTTTGTGGAATTTTCACGAATGTTTATATTCAAAGGAAAGCTCCAGGGGAAGAGATCGAAGGGAAGGAGACGACAAGGGATACACAGACGATCTAAAACAATGGATTGGACGACACACCCACGAGGAGATGAAATGGATGGCGGAGGTAGTATGGAGACCATGTGATCCACCCTAAGTAGAGGAAGGCATTGAAGGAGGAATGTTTATACAAGTTAGGAACAAAAAGGTTTTCGAACTTTTTTTTAAAATTAATTATTTAAGGAATAGAGGAATTCAGGGATTTAAGAAATTTAAGGAATGTTTATATGCGTCATTTATATGTGTATATTTGTCTGTGTGAAATATAGTACAAAAGTGAAATAGTCCTGGCATCATATTAAGAAATGTATATCTCCTGATTTTGAAAATAGAAGTTACTGATGAATTGCAACATCTATCGGAACTACAATCTTTGATTGTACTACTACGTACTACTGTACTACTATCTTTGATTTTATTTGTTTACTTCACAGACTATTGGCGAAATGACCTATCTGACAAGGCCAACAGCCTGAAAGACGTGAGGCCTTTCATTATTTTCAAAAAGAGTATATAGATATAATATTGGAATAATATCTGAAAATTTCGTCGGAGGGATATTTATCTATAAAGGTCTTTCATGGGAGAGGCTCTAAAGCTTTATATGTTGCACAAAATTGGCATTTCCTAATCGCTTCCATCTAGCTTGGTGATTAAGTTACAACACCTGTTTTGGAAACTTCAGACAAAAGAACATGTACAAGGTGTGTCCTAAAATATTGAGACTGGTCAAAAATAAAGAAAAAAATAGAATGATTAAAAATATTTTTATTAGTATTTTTCAAAATAGTCCCCTCCCGCATCTATATATAATTTCCATCTCTTCTCCCATGATTTAAAACATTTAGAAAAGGCATCTTTCGGGATGTTCTTCAAGACCTTTTTCTAATCCGCTATGATGGACTCTCTAGTGTCAAATCTCCTTCCTTTTAGAGCCATTTTGAGCCATCTAGTTGAACAAAAATCAACTAAACATTGATTTATCTTGTTTCAATGATATTTGGCCAATCCAATATATAAATCAATAAAAGTCAACCACGTACGCGTTTCGGGCTGAATATTCTCGATTTACCAAGAAATTGAGTTTAATTTATAATGGAAAGAATATTCGAACAACGAATTTGTATTAAATTTTCTACAAAATTGGGAAATCGGCTTCAGAAACTTTAGATTTGTTGAAATTGGCATTTGGAAATGAAAATGTAAATAAGCCCATCACATTTAGATGGTTTTCACGATTTAAAAATGGAATGGAATCGGTGAAAGATGAGAAGTGTGTTGAACGTCCAATTCTTCACAGGAACCCTGAAAAGGTGAGCCAAATTTCAAATTTGATAAAAGAAAATCCACGAATAGGGTTACGGGACATTGAGGAAGAAACAGGGATATTAAAATCATTAGTTGGATCGATAATTAAAGAAGACTTGCAGTTAAAGAAGACACCTTCAAAATTTGTCCCTAAAATGCTCACAATCCAACAAAAGGAGAATCGCGTTGAAGTTGCCAAATAATGCTTGAAATGGTGGAAGAAAACACTATTTGGAAGGAAAAAGTAATAACTGGAGACGAGACATGGGTTTACGGGCATGACCCGGAAACAAAACGCCAACCCATGGAGTGGAAAGGAAAAGATGAACCAAGAAGGAAGAAATCCCGACTTTGCAAGTCAAAAAACAAAGTCTTATTGGTCACGTTCTTTGACATAAAGGGAATTGTGCATTATAAATATCTAGAGGAAGATCAAACAATCAATAAGGAGTCTTATTTAAACATTGTGAGACGTGTACGTGAATAAATTCGTCTGAAAAGAAGTGAAATGTGGAGTTCCAAAACAAAGTTCAACAACCTCCCTATTCCCCAGACTTAGTTCCGAATGATTTTTTATCTTTCCAAAACTCAAAATGGCTCTAAAAGGAAGGAGATTTGACACTAGAGAGTCCATCATAGCGGATTAGAAAAAGGTCTGGAAGAACATCCCGAAAGATGCCTTTTCTAAATGTTTTAAATCATGGGAGAAGAGATGGAAATTATGTATAGATGCGGGAGGGGACTATTTTGAAAAATACTAATAAAAATATTTTTAATCATTCTATTTTTTCTTTATTTTTGACCAGTCTCAATATTTTAGGACACACCTTGTTCACATGTTCTTTTGTCTGAAGTTTCCAAAACAGGTGTTGTAACTTAATCACCAAACTAAAACTACGTGCTTCACGCTAATAAACGTATTGTTTTAATGCATTTTTAAAAAGCTAGATACGTTCTTTTTATACATGAATATATTATTCTCTATTCCACAATATACCATTTGGATTAAAGAAATCTTCTTAACATTCAAAAATAACTTTAAATATGAACTTCGATTTTCCATTAATATCGTTTATCTATCTAAAATCCCATTAAATCCAAAATATTACTTTCTGGAATTACATTCCTTCTATCTTCCTAAACTAAATCTCAATTTCCGTTAAGCCTACTGCTTGAATAAATTTCTTCCTAAATAATTCATCATCTATTTATCAGTATATTGGAGAATTTATTTGTGATTGATTGCTATGTAGAGATTTAGATTTTTTTTTTTTTGAAATGAAGTCATCTCGAGATTTTAAAACCAATTTTAATATGAAAACGACTTGTGTAGAAATATTCAGATTTATAATCCATCCATATTTTTCCAGGTTTTGCCTTTTGATTTCCGCAATTTTCTTACACAAGGTATTTAGAAATTTGGTGATTTTCAAGAATATTTTGAATATACTCAAAGAAATATATATATATATATGATTTATAAAGAAATTGGATTGGCCAAATATCACGGGGCAAGTTAAATAAGCGTTTGTTTATTTTGCTCCACTAGATGGCGCTCAGCTATCTAAAAAGCACATTGCTTGTGGTCAGGATATGCTCTCTTTATTTTTAATATATATATATATTTATTTAGAGATGGATCTGAGAGGAAATTGATCTATTAAAAGCATAGGGCATCCTTCTCGTCAAAATAGACGTCAAAACTAGACGCCATCTATTGACATTTGCGGCAAACTAGCGGGCTCGGGTTGGTGAAAAAGCCACAACACCAGCTTTGGCAAACTGAGAAACGTCTATCTAGAGACCATGGTTTCGGGCTAATGGCCCTCGTCAGTCTAGGGCGGAATTTATTCCATGAGATCCACATGGGATCTAATGGAATCTCCACAATCTGCTAAAGAGGTATTTAGCTTGGCTGGGCCAAATTTATGGCCGTTTACCAGGAGGATATTGAACTGAAAAAGCATAGGGTTCCTCTCCTGTTATTAAAAGCCAAGAAAGAATCACTATGCTTTTTTAGATATTTATATTACAATATAATGCGGCTTATGATTGTAGAACGATGTTTGATAAGTTTTATCACAAATTTTTCTTTGAACGAAAAATCTAAATTTATTTTAAGGAGAAATAACGATTATTTCTAACCTTAGGGATGAAGTATGAAAGGAAGAATTGTGAAGAGTAATGATAAGAAGAGGGGAACCTCTTCCTTTAATTGAACATCAGAACAATGTATTATGTTCATCACCTTATAAATAAAACTTTACTAGTAAAAAAATAAAGAATAAGCCACAACAGTAGAAGTCGATGGACGAAGGGTATAAACCGTTTTAGGACAGTCATGAACCGGGATCGAATCCCGCATTGGACACCTTTTTTATATATGTGAAAAGAACCTGTACATAATAATCACTGTAAATAACATAAGCTAGGTTGTTCTTTTTGAGCGGCACCTAATAAAGTGATTTTGGAACAGGACAACAACAGTTTTCACAATTTCAGACAAAAAGCAATGTATTATAAGTTACTTTATGTATTATTTATGAACGGGAAAATACGTGAAGGGTAGCCTAGTGAACATGGCATCTGCCCGGTAAACGGAACATTGTGGGTTCGATTCCCATCCCTGGACACTTTTATTTTTCCGTTCATCATTACTTTTCATAATTCACCCTTTCATACCTCATCCAAAAAGGTTAGAAATAGTAAATATTTCACCTTGAAATAAATTTTGATTTTTCATTGAAAAGAAACTAATGCGGTGTAACTTCAAGTGTTATATTTCAAAAGGCAAACCTGTATACCATGGTTTCGGGCTTTGGTCCTTCATCATTAAATCGGTCAATAGTCAATAATGCTCAAAAGCTCGGAAAAACAATAAAAAAAACTTTTAAAGAAGTCTTTCGCTTTATGATTTCACGATTTTAAGCATTTTGCTTCAGGTGATTATATAACCTAAGATATCAGTCAAATTTAGCATATTTTTTCTCTCCATATGGGGAATAGAAAAAAGATCGATTTTCAAGCAAGAATACAACATAAAGTTACAGGAGAAATGTATCCATGTATCTATAGAGGAAACTGGCTATGATTCATAATTAAAGGAGAGTTGCCCCGTTTAGGTACATGAATATCTTTCAACTGCAACTTTATCTTGTTATATATATAAGTTTGATTAAAAAGACATATATTGGATTTAAAAATCATTTATTTTACCAATATTTCAGTTAGCTGAACGCCAACCTTTATTAAGGTGTTATAACATATTTAATGTGTGTCAACAACAAACTCAGCGCCACATAAATATGTTATAACACCTTGATAAAGGTTGGCGTTCAGCCAACTGAAATATTGGTAAAATAAATGATATTTTGATTCAATATATGCCTTTTTAATTAAATATTTCGATGTACTAGAGCGCCATCTGTTATCAAATTATAAAACTATTTTAGAGGCGTAATATTCTTTTTAAAATAAAACAATTTCTACTGTCCTTACTGCGATGGAAAAATTAAAGGGAGGGCCTGGCTCATCAGTGGTGAACCCTCCCAGCGGTTTCGCCAGTTTAATCTACCATACCGCTGTTATATTGCATTTTTGGAACTTCCTTTTATAGGTGACTGTTGTAAGACTCTTGGAATGGGTATTTTAGAAGAACTATGGACATAAGCTTTTAGGACAGCAGAATTAAATATAATTATAAATATATAATATGCTTCGAGGAATCGCTCTTCCGCAAATATTAAATTGTGTCTTTTATTAGAACAATAATGTTACGATGTACTAGAGCGCCATCTGTTATCAAATTATAAAACTATTTTAGAGGCGTAATATTCTTTTTAAAATAAAACAATTTCTACTGTCCTTACTGCGATGGAAAAATTAAAGGGAGGGCCTGGCTCATCATTATGTCCATAGTTCTTCTAAAATACCCATTCCAAGAGTCTTACAACAGTCACCTATAAAAGGAAGTTCCAAAAATGCAATATAACAGCGGTATGGTAGATTAAACTGGCGAAACCGCTGGGAGGGTTCACCACTGATGAGCCAGGCCCTCCCTTTAATTTTTCCATCGCAGTAAGGACAGTAGAAATTGTTTTATTTTAAAAAGAATATTACGCCTCTAAAATAGTTTTATAATTTGATAACAGATGGCGCTCTAGTACATCGTAACATTATTGTTCTAATAAAAGACACAATTTAATATTTGCGGAAGAGCGATTGCTCGAAGCATATTATATATTTATAATTATATTTAATTCTGCTGTCCTAAAAGCTTATGTCCATAGTTCTTCTAAAATACCCATTCCAAGAGTCTTACAACAGTCACCTATAAAAGGAAGTTCCAAAAATGCAATATAACAGCGGTATGGTAGATTAAACTGGCGAAACCGCTGGGAGGGTTCACCACTGATGAGCCAGGCCCTCCCTTTAATTTTTCCATCGCAGTAAGGACAGTAGAAATTGTTTTATTTTAAAAAGAATATTACGCCTCTAAAATAGTTTTATAAATTAAATATTTATTTATGGATTACTCCATTTTCAAAATATATGTACGTCTTAAAGATTCAGATAATAAAAAGGTATATGTTGAATTAACAAAGAGGATATATTTGCCAGGAATTTGGATGGGTGAACGCTAACCTTTGTAAAGGCATAACCTATATGCCTTTTTATTATCTAAAGGTTTAATTAGAGATTGCTCTATTTTTTCAAAACGTATTAAAGTATTTTCAACTATTCATTGCGTGCATGTTGTTGTTTTTCTCAGAATAAATAATTTACTACTCCCTTTATATGGCAAGGATAAAATACTGGAAGGCCTGGCTCATCAGTAGTGAACCCTCCATGCGGTTTCGCCAGTTTAATCCATCCTGGGGTTCACCACTGATGCGTCTGGACCTCCAAATATTTTATCATTGCCATAAGGACGGTATAAAATAGCTTATTTAAAAAATGCTCATAAATCGTTTAAAATTTTGAATACTTATAGCGTTGTTTTATCTTGCAATATATACCAGAAGAGGCACCTCTCCCTTCAAATAAATGAATTGTAACTTTTTTTTTTTTGTTTATCAACCCAGTATAGAGCATTTTCTCTTAGGATGTTATGAAATGGAAGCCGCCCTCTCTTGTTTTTTTTTTTTGCTTATCCCTAGTACACATGGTACAGTCTATGATAATCATGATGGATAGAATTAGGCGACTGCTTTTACTGTAAGCGCACCACATGTCTAAACATGTGAAGAGCAGTTCGACTTTGCACTTACAAATGTGCCAGAGCCTTGTTTGTTTACTTGTGCTCGCTGGTGGGGTTGGACTTTTGCCAGAATCGGGTACCATTGGAGCATTTTCTTTTAAACAGAAAAAAAGTGCCCAATGCGGGAATCGAACCCGGGTCGTATGGTTGAAACCCAACGGTTTAGACCATCCTTCCACCGACATTTTGCGTATTTTAAATTATTAAAAAGTTGAAATATTTATTATTGTGTGTCATATAATTTACTTCTATTGGAAAATCGACGATAACGCATCATCAACATTCATGTACAAAAATTAAGGAAAAAGAAAGTCTTTAATAACGCCGAATGTCTGTTTTTTTAAAAGAGCCATAGACAATTTTGTTCACACTTGGTTATCTGGCATGTCTTCAATAAAGGTCACTGTAATACTTTCAGAGTTATTTTCTGAATCCAGATATACATGCTGAAAGTTACAACTTCCTTTAGTTTTGTCCATGAATGTACTTTCAGAGTTATTGTCTGAATCCCGATATACATGCTAAAAAGTAAAACTTCCTTAAATTTTGTCCATGAGTGTACTTTCAGAGTTATTGTCTGAATCCCGATATACATGTTAAAAAGTACAACTTCCTTAAGATTTGTCCATGAGTGTACTTTCAGAGTTATTGTCTGAATCCCGATATACATGCTTAAAGATACAACTTCCTTAATTTTTGTTCATGAGTATACTTTCAGAGTTATTGTCTGAATCCCGATATACATTCTAAAATGTACAACTTTAATAAGTTTTGTCCATGAGTGTATCTTTCATAGTTATTGTCTGAATCCCGATATACATTCTTTATTTTTTTGCTTATCCCTAGTACACGTGGTACAGGCCATGATAATCATGGTGGGTAGTTAGCGACTGCTTTTACTGTAAGTGCACCACATGTCTACACATGTGAAAAGCAGTTCGACTTTGCATTTACTAATGCCAGAGCCCCGTTTGGTTACTTGCACTCGCTGGTGGGGTTGGACTTTTGCAAGAATCGGGGGCCATTGGAGCATTTTTTTTTTCTTTAAACAGAAAAAAGTGTCCAATGCGGGTTCGAACCCGGGTCCTAGTGGTCGAAAACCAAACGGTTTAACCAGCCTTCCACCGACCCCCGATATACATTCTAAAATATACAACTTCCTTAAATTTTGTTCATGGGTGTATTTTCAGAGTTATTGTCTGAATCCCGATATACATGCTAAAAGGTACAACTTCCTTAAGTTTTGTCCATGAGTGTATTTACAAGTACGTCTTATTTTCTAATTATTTATTTAATATGGATCCCACACTTAAATCAAACAAAGCTCCAGACAATATGGTTGGTTTGCCTACTGGAGTCTTTTATTTCCATGTCACATTTTATTTTACTGTCTACATCTTTTCTTATGGATATAATTGTAACTTTTTACAACTTATTTATTTTTCACATCCATGTATAATTACTTTTACATAATTTTGTTTTCTATAATTATTTTACATACTTTTATATCGTTGAATTTTGAATATTTTTGTTTTTAGATTATTTAAGACAATAATCTTTAGTTAGAAAGGTTCTTTGCCTCCAAACCTTTAGTTTGTGAATAAACGTTAGAAAGAGTTCTCGTATGTTTTCTTCCAGTAGACCAGGTCACCAGCGCAACAATATTTCCAACTTTATATATTCCGAAAAACCCACTGAGATCAAAAAATATTCTTTGGACGCAGTGGTACAGCCTACTCCACGCTGACGAGCGCCAAAAGCGCGAAACGCGTTCGTGGATGGATTTTCTTGATTTATCAAGAAATTGGGTTGGCCAAATATCAGGGAACAGGCTAAATCAATGTTTAGTTAATTTCTGTTCCACCAGATGGCGCTCTGCATTCTGTAAAGCACATGTTCTCCTGGTCAGGATATGCCATATTTAATAATCTATATATAATTCTTCAAACACATAGTTTCATATTTACTTCAAACTTCATTTTAAAATGAAAAACGTTATACCTTCCATTATATGGTAAATGTATTATATAAATTAGATTGTCTCCTATAACTAAATCAAATTTGTGATATTTGATTTAAAACCGAAATAACTATTCTATAAATGTATTTACTTTTTTAGTTTGGAAAAGGAGATTACAAAAATATATCAGACTTTTAAGAAAAAGATCGATAGAAGGTTTACAAGATTACTTTCTTAATTTCTTCTTTAAATTTTGATGATTGTGTTTTTTCAAATTGAATACAAAAGTTTTTTCTTCCTCTCTCGGACAATTTTTATATTAGATTAACCTCAAAGTTTATATTTTTAGCTTGATATATATATAGAAAAATATATATATATTGATGGACAAAACATAAGGAAGTAGGAAATAGTTTGATGTCGCCTGTGCCTGTTTTTTTCTTTTTTGAAGAAGAAGACTGAGGCAATTTTGTTAAACTATTTTCGACGCGTTTGGTTCTTTTTAAATAAATCAATTTTCTAATTACTTCTCTGTGAGAAAGAAATCACGCAATTCATCAGTAGCGGAGTCTTTCCCGCGGTGAGCCCCACCAATGAAGACTGTATATATTTTATATATTTTTATCTATTTATTCATACATTTATCATTATATAATCATATTTATTCACACACACACATAAGCCTTTTTATTGGGGCATCCAGCCCTATACATGATTCCCCTCTACGGGATTTAGGAAAGAAAGATATTTCAAAAGTAAAAACTAAAATACAAGAAGTAATAAGGAAAGAGAGAAGAAAGAAAAACCAAACAAAAAGAAATATAACCATATATACAAAAAATAAACATACAGAGCAAAAGGAACCGTACATGATTAAATATTTAAATTAAAGTACCAATGCTTAGAATATGTCAAGGTTAGTATAATCATACTTATTCATATTTTATCTGTATTTAACCTTATATAATCTTATATGGATATTTAAATAAAGTAGTTTCAATCTCAATCTCTGGAATGATAAAATAATGGATACAGATGGCTCGGTAATGGATCATATCTCGGTCATATAAAGGTCACTGTAATATATTTCAGAGTTATTGTCTGAATTCCGATATACATGCTAAAAGGTACAAATTCCTCAAGTTATTTGAATGAGTGTACACAAAAAACTCAATCCTACACACTCAGCCATCACACATACTAGAAGACATTTCAGAATCCTCTCAATTAAGGGACTTTGTATAACTTTTAAAGATACCTAAAACCAATTGTGTATTTCTCGTTTTTGTTCTATTTCACGAATATATCACAGAAGACAATGATGCTTAGATGTCGAAGAGTTTTTCTTTCATAATAAAAACTCCCACAAGACAATCTCAAATGGGAAGCCCCAACACCTTTGTAAAATCAAAAATTGGCTCAATATAAATATACCTAACCTCCAATGAGTGACAACCTCCAGTAGATACAGTAGAAACTTTTCTCTAAAGGACGACACCTAATTGCAATACCAAAGGGTCTTTTATAGAGGTATCCTTTTACCGGTAAACAGAAAATTAATAAAAATTGTTATTGCGATTATAAAAACATCACTAAGTATAGAAATGCCAACTTTACCAGGAAGACTCCTATTAGGTTGTTCTAAAAGTTCGTAAACATATTATGATTTATATTTTTGCACGTGTTTACGAACTTTTGGGGGGGGGGGGGGGAACAACCTTGTCATTCTGAAACTTGGCCCACCTGCTGATTAGCCACTCTTGATATAGAACATCAGAGATTAAATCATTCTTCTATAAGAATTCTGTTATAATTTTACCAAGGTTACCAGAAGTTATTTCAAAAGTTCGTGATCAATCGCAAATTATAAATCATAATGTAAAAAATAGTACAAAAGTGAATGTTTACTTGGATCAGGTGGATATATTAAGAAAAAAAGACAATTTCCTGATCGTGCAACTCAAAGTTGCTGATGGATTGCGCCATATTCTATATACAGTTACGAGCGTCATTCCTCATCTCCTAATTAATCAGTCATCAGCTTTCATCTCTGTCACCGTTTGCTTTTTTTTTGGAATGTCGCCCTCCTATTGGTTGGCTACGGTCATGCCACCTTTGCCCCCCCCCCCCACTCGCTATTTCGTCTTTGTAACTATTGTGTTGGAGCGGGTCGCTCCCCAAATAAATGCATATATTAGATAATAACCAAATGGAATCCTCTCTTTCTTTTTCCCAGTAAGAGACGCCTACGGAAGCCAACAGTACATAGACAGATAAAGCACATAGGCTATAGTTATTAACTAATATATGCAATTATTTAAGGCGCCAATTTATAATTGTAACAAATAGTATTTGAATCAAAACATTCAATCGGGTAAAACACGGGCGTTGCCAGGGTCATTCGGCTAGTATCGGAATAAATATCATCTAATCGTTGATTTTTAATTATTCCAGAATTGGCAAAATACCGTTTCTTGATTAACCAATTCTGGAATAATTATAAATTAAAGATTAGTTGATATTTATTCCGATAGATGGCGCAAGCCATCAGCAACTTTTAGTTGAACGATCAGGAAATTGTCTTTTTTCTTAATAAATCATAATGTTTACGAACTTTTCGGACAATCTTATTTTTGGGAATTTCTTAAATGGAACCTTCTACTGTATTAATACCATAGAATGGCACAGATGGAAACCTATCTAACGATTTGGTGGAAATGACAAATGGAGAAGAAGCTAAGTGGCAATTAAGTTGAAATGTTCTCCCAAAGTTGGCAAGACTACTGGCCAGGAATGTGGAGGAAAAGGCTGTGATGGTTATTGGGGATCGAAGACATTAACTGCCAGCACTTTATAGACCTGAATGGAAACTTAGAATGGACTC
Source organism: Cordylochernes scorpioides (assembly GCA_030710605.1). NCBI lineage: Eukaryota > Metazoa > Arthropoda > Arachnida > Pseudoscorpiones > Chernetidae > Cordylochernes > Cordylochernes scorpioides. Next base: position 84,221,484 of record CP092872.1, on the reverse strand, counting down.
ACATTCACATGTTGACTGTCTCTCAACCAAATAACAATAACAAACAACAACAAAAAGGCTTTTATTAGGGCCCATTGCCCTGTATGGATTCGCCATACAACAACAAAATAATACAGTCATTTCTCCCCCCCCCCCCCCCTTTCCCCATGTGCACGTGAGCCTTTGTTTGGAAAGGGATTTATTTACACATCTGTTCTAAAACTTTCCTCACTACCTATTTTGTGTGGGAATCTATTTACAATTGATCTGTAGAAATTATAGAGTTTCTATTGCTATATTTTTCATTTCTGAAATAGTTCTCAGCGTCTTCAGTGGGTTGCTAAATCTCCAGAAGATGTTTTTAAGAGTTTTTTTTTCTCTTTCTTCACCTAAATATATGCATTCTATGATATAGTGAGAGATTTCATCAGATATCCTATTTCCACAAATCCTGCAGTGAATGTTTTCCTTTTTGATGATGAGAATATGACTTTTTCTATCTAGAGTTGAAGTAATTCTAGTCCGTGCATTGAAGGCTATTATCTTCCTCAACCAATTAACATATACAGTAAAACCTCCATTGAGAGAACTCACACTAGAGGATACCTCTCTATAAAGGACAGTTTTCATAGGTAAAAATAACAATTTTTGGAATTTGATTGAAAAAAAAACCACCTTAACCAATGATTTATTTAACACACGATCCGCATCTGTACTCCATGTTAAGAGCGGCTGAACATGGCGTCTGTTCCTCAGGTCAGAGGCGGCCATTTCTTTTAGAGCTAAATCGGCCTGCCACTGAGTAGTGCTCCCAGTCTTAATGACAAAGGCAGACGCATTCTACTTCACCCAGTGTGGAGATAAGAAAGAAGAAGACACACCCGACGTTTTAGTGACTTCCTGTCACTCTCCAGAATGACAACACTGAGGAAAGTGACAAGAGATTCACTGAAACATCGTTAGTTAAATAAATTATTAGTTGATGTGTCTTTATTTTTTCTGAGTATGTAACCTGTTTAAAATAAATTTAAAACATCATATATTACAGTAGAAATTATTCGAAATAGAAAGAATAAATAATATTAAGTTAAAAGGTTTCTTTAATTCTGATTTTCACAAGCTTTCGAGCAAAACTTCTGCTCTTCAACGGACATTCTATATACAGTTACGAGCGTCATTCCTCATCTCCTAATCAACAATCAGTCATCAGTTTTCATCTCTGTCACCGTTTGCTTTTTTTTTTTTGGAATGGCGCCCTCCTATTGGTTGGCTACGGTCACGCCACCTTTGCCCCCCCATCATGCCCCCCCCCCCACTCGCCTTTTCGTTTATGTAATTATTGTGTTGGAGCGGGTCGCTCCTTAAATAAATGCATATATTAGTTAATAACCAAATGGAATCCTCTCTTTCTTTTTCCCTGTAAGAGACGCCTACGGTAGCCAACAGTACATAGACAGATAAAGCACATAGGCTATAGTTATTAACTAACATATGCATTTATTTAAGGCGCCAATTTATAATTGTAACAAATAGTATTTGAATCAAAACATTCAATCGGGTAAAACACGGTAGTTGCCCGGGTCATTCGGCTAGTATACTTCTATGTACAATATCAAGAAGTATATGCCCGTTGAAGAACAGAAATTTTGCTCGAAAACTTGCGAACAAGTAACAGGTAACAATTACTCACAGTAGAAATTGTATAATTCGATCGTCTTTAATTTGAAAACTTCTTTGATTTGAATATTTATCTTGGTTCCTAGAATTTCTTAGAAATATAAATTCCGTTTTTAATTCAATTTTTTTTTGTCCCTTGGGCTACGAATTATCCAAGTATGACTGTATTTTGAATAATTGTAGAACGCATCAAAAATGATGTAACAATAATTACTACATTACTAATACAATAATACAATTATTACAATAATATGAATTATTGTACAATATGAATTATTATAAATAGTTTCATGCGCAATTATTCAGATTGGATATAGCGTGTCTTATTTGAACTGGCAATAAATAAAATAATTACTCAAAACAATATAAATCAAACCAAAAAAATAGGAATTAAGAAGATATATGGTTAGGTTAGGTTTAGGTTAGGTTAGGTTAAGGTTAGGTTAGGTTTATCTCACAGACTCCTTCTGATGAACCATAATCTTATTAGGTCCACATGGCCATTAATTGAAAGGATGGCATGTTTTCCCGCAACCTCTTTCTCTCATCATTTTTCACCGCTTCCTGGATAGTTTTCCTTTTGTTTGTATTCCTCTATAGACTGACTGTAATTATATCTATGTTTATTATAATGATATATTACATGATATCGCTTTGAATATTTGAACAAGTAATTATTTATGAATTTATATTGTGGAAAAAAACATAAAATTAATTATAATTATTAAATCAATTAATTATTGAAACAGAATAAGAACCGAATAAATATATAGTAGAATTATCATATATGTAGAATATATTATTCCTTTTCTCCATTGCAAGTTTATCTTTAAAGTTGTGTATAATGAATTATTTTCCATCTTTAAAGTTGTGTAAAAAAATTAATTATACACTACTTCAAATATTAGTCCTTCTTTATGCTCTAAGTGTGAACAAGACATTAATAATTGTCGTATAGACATGCTGACGTTATTAATAAATACTTTTATATCTTAAGATATACAAAGACTTGTTTTCTTCGCTAAAATATATAAATTTGTGTTTGTAAAAGCATAGGGGCGCCATTCCCGTCAAAATAAACGTCAAACCTAGACGCCGTCTATGTGTTCATTTATTTATTTTTATTATTTAACTTAGGATTTCTTTAGAACTATTTTTTTTTTCAGTTTTCCTCCCAATCATCGTTTCACTGATTAATTTGAACTAATTTAGCCCATCTTTCATTTCCTAAGCTTATATTTCTATTTAATGGTCAATCTAGTGTCTATACATTGGTCTTTCATTGACTCTGGGATTGCCTGACTTGTAAATGAAGCTGATCTGTAAAAGGTCTAGAGCGCTACACATATCCCAACGTATGTATACCTATGCACAAAATATGAACAAAATCCATTTAGCGCCTTCTATATAAACTAAAGAGACTGATATAAGTACGATATTTTCTTAATTTTCGAAATAGAACATATTTACTGGAGGTTAACCACTGATGAACCAAACCCAGCCAATATTTTTCACCACAGTAAGGACAGTAGAAGTTTTTTTTTTACGTACAAAAGAAACATTCGTGCGTCAATGTTTTACCTCTTATATATATTTTTTTTGGTCGCAATGGTTACAGCCTTCTCCACGCTGACGAGCGCCAACAGCGCGAAACGCGTTCGTGGATGGCTTTTCTTGATTTATCAAGAAATTGGGTTGGCCAAATATCTCGGAGTAAGCTAAATAAACGTTTAGTTTATATTTACTCCACTAGATGGCGCTCTGCCATCTAAAAAGCACATGTTCTTGTGGTCAGGAGATGCCTTTTTTATTTTATATATATATATTTATTTATTGAAAATAAAAAGGCATATCCTGACCAGGAACAAATGTGCTTTTCAGAAAGCAGAGCGCCATCTGGTGGAACAGAAATCAACTAAACATTGATTTAGCCTATTCTACCAGTTAATTTCTGTTCCACCAGATGGCGCTCTGCCTTCTGAAAAGCGCATGTTCTCCTGGTCAGGATATGCCCTTTTTATTTTTAATATCAACACCTGATCTTTTATTTATTATTTTTTCACACGTATACAAAAATGTAATGCCTCGATAAAGGTTGGCGTTCAGCCAGCCGAAATATTAGAAAAAAAGGCAAAATAAATATTTTATTAAATCCAATATATGCCTTTTATTATCTAATATATATATATGAAAAAGAAACATTAAAATTCAGGTGAAGAGTTTTTTTTAAAAGAGATTCGGCGTAATTATTTTGTAATAGAACGTTAGACGTAGTGATATATGGAGAAATTCGAATATTTCTAGAAAGAAAATGATGAATTGTAGTTAAGGGACCCATTGTGAATGGGACCCATTAAGTCAAATAAAGTAAAGCACGAAGGAAGATGAGTTTCTTAATTGTAATCATAGTTGTATTTTGTTTCTCCGTCTATAAGAAAAAAATGTAAATATGCTAAAATATTGCTTACCATAGTATAAATAGGCTTGTATCTCTTTGAATCTCTTAGCTTTTTTGTCAGTAGAAGGGCGTATGGCCCGAAAGCTCGCTCGCGTTTATTAAAAAGAAACTCATCTTCCTTCGTTCTTTACTTTATTTGATTATCTAAACAGGAAGAGTTCTATTGCTTATTCTAATATCGCTTATTTTGTCAAAAATACAACGACAAGCAATTAATATTTAGCTTTTCTCAAGTCACAATAGCTCCTCAAAGATGCATTGGAGGTTGAATGAGGTTAAATAATATTTAATTATCAATCTAAAAGTGGTCATTGAGGGAAAAGGATTTTAATCAGATGGGTAGTTGACGGAAAAATTCTAAATTCTTCTATTTAATCACCAAATTTTCACATTTATTCATAATAGCCTTTGAATTTTAGTGTATATATTCAAAATTACAGAAAATACCATCATTTTGGAGGGGTTGGATTTTGATTAATTACAAATTGATGTCTTCATCAATCTTTTTATAAATGTTTATTGTCATTTTGTCGATTGGGCGACGAAGTATCGCCCTTTGGCAATACATCACTAATAAACTTTCCAAACTTTTATGATATCCAAGATATAGGACATTGCGACTGCTGTGATAGAGATGCATGGAGACATCTGAGGATCTTCATTGATCACGCCAACAACAGAAAATTGACATAGACCTAGAGCAGCAGCTTTACACACCCAAGATAGAAGACATTGCAACTGCTGTGATAGAGATGCATGGAGACATCTGAGACTCTTCATTGGACACGACAAAAACAACAGAAAATTGACATGGAACCAGAGCAGCAGCTTTATACATCCAAGATAGAGGACATTGCTGCTGCTGTGATAGAGATGCATGGAGACATCTGAGGCTCTTTATTGGACACGACAACAACAATTCACCTTTTATGAGAATGACGTCAGTGGATCCCAGAAATGTCAAAGGACAATAAACGTTAATAAAAAAGTTGTATGAAATCTTCAACTTAAATTTATCAAAATTACAAAGTTATCTACACACCAGGAAATATCGTATGAAAGAAATAACAAAACGAAGATATAAAATTTCTTACCCTTCGAGGAATTTCCGCCGAGTTACCCAAGCTGACTCAAACAACCCTGAGGCGATGTTAGTTCCTGGAAAACTTGGAAATTTCCCCCAAGTACCGCCAATATAAACACCTCGATATATTTTATTGACAGAATTGGATGGATCAATCAATCTCTGTGGTAAAAAACAGTTAAACCTCCAATGAGCGAACTCTTGGTAAATTCCAACAAAAAAAAATAAATTAATCTTCGTAAAACGACCACCTAACTCCAGGAGAGACCTAGAATATCTATTTCGTTTTAATATTGGTATCTCTCTTATAGGAGATATAATGCAATTTAAATTTATAAATTTAATTGCCATCTATCGTTAAAATTTTACACAAATAAATTTACTGGCAATGCGTTTCTTTTAAATATCATCAACTATTATCTCTACAGACCTTACTGCAATGAAATGAGTTATTCGACAAAACCGCTGAGAGGGTTCACTACTGATGAGCCAAGCCCCGTCATTCAATAACTCATATCATTGCAGTAAGGTCTGTAGAGATAATATTCGATGATATTTAAAAGAAACGCATTGCCAGTAAATTTATTTATGTAAAATTTTAATAATGCAATTTCTTATTTTAAATCAGAAACTTGCTAAATAAAATTATTTTCAAAAATGCTATAGAGACATCTATGTTAATATATTAAAACTAATTAATATATCACCATTTTTATACCTATATAAACCTAATTCTTCAATGATAAGCTACGTCCCCTTCACAATATTTATCATTGAAGTATAAAAATTTGTAATATATATATATATTCTCTATTACATAAATTTAGAGGTTTGAAAATATCTCAAATTTCAGTAAACTATAGATTGAAATAATATTGAGAAAAACTAGCTAAATCGCTTTACCATTCAAAAACCTAATTAATGATTATCTCTAGAACTCTTTTTAATATAGGTATAGATAAATATTTTGTCAGGAGGATATTGATCTATGAAACTAAAGGTTGAATCTTTGAATTATAACTAACAAGTGTGCTAGCATCTGTTTGGTTATGTGCACTTATTGTTAGGGTTGTACTTCTAAAAGACTCAGGGACCATTGAAGCAATTTAGTTCTTCAGATGAAAAGTACCTAATACGGGATTCAATTCAGGATTATGTTTTTCGAAACTCTACGGTGTATATCACTCTTCCACAATCTCAATGTTCATATTGAAACCTTTTTTATTTTGCTTATCCCTAGTACACATGGTACAAGCCATTCTAATCATAGTGGGTAGAAGTAGGCAACTGCTTTTACTGTAAGTGCACCACATGTCTACACATGTGAAAAACAGTTCCACTTTACACTTACAAATGTGCCCCTGTTTAGTTACTTGTACTCGCTGGTGTGGTTGAACTTTTACAAGAATCGAGGGCCATTGAAGCATTTTTTTATCAGAAAAAAAGTGCCCTTTACAGAATTCGATCCCGGGTTGTAGCGGTCTAAAACCAACGGTTTAGACCATCCTTCCACCGACCCACCCTAATCACAGTAGTGATGACGAGAACTCATTTAATTAAGATAAACAAAATATATATTTATAAAAAACACTGTTTGTACAGATAAGATCAAAATCATTTTATCAGAAAAAAAGTGCCCGATGCAGGATTCGAACCCGGGTCGTAGCGGTAGAAAACCAACAGTTCAGACTACCCCAATATTAATAAAGTGATGTAGTAATCGATATTGCAATGTAGAAAGCAATGAACAGGTACCAAATAACACGAAGTTAAAGGTTATATAATTTCTCAGATAAAAAGTACCTAATACGGGATTCGATTCCGGATCATCGACGTTTTATACACCATATCCACCGATCCCAATGTTCATATTTATAAATTGACATAGGAATCGATATTGCAATGTAGAAAGCCTTGAACAGGTACCAAATGACACGAAGTTAAAGGTTATTTAATTTCTCAGATAAAAAGTACCTAATACGGGATTCGAACCCGGATCATCGACGTTTTATACACCATTTCCACCGATCCCAATGTTTATATTTATAAATTGACATAGGAATCGATATTTCAATGTAGAAAGCCATTAACAGGTTCCAAATAACACGAAGTTAAAGGTTATCCACTTAGTTCTTTTTCTTGTAGGCTGTTCCGACTCATCTAATCCTGTTCCATCATTAGGAGGGCAGAGATTTAACGGATGAATACACAAGATAGAATTCTTAAACGGTATAAATAAACTAGAATTAATGGACCTGGCTTCGCCCGGGTATTTCACGGTTGGATGAATTCTCCTATTTGAATTAGAACCTTCCTGACATACATTCTTATATATTTAATACAACTATTCGTCTTATGATTGGTGGAATAAGGTCATGTGACTGAAATAAGGGACACTCATTGGTTATTTAGTCTTTCGTCACCTTATTAAGCCAATTAGCGTTCAATTCCTTAGCCAATCAGGTGCAGAGGCATCAACTATCTACATATAATATTCTATATACAGTTACGAGCGTCATGCGTTCTTCATCTCTGTCACCGTTTGCTTTTTTTTTTTTGGAATGGCGCTCTCCTATTGGTTCGCTACGATGGCGCCGCCACTGCGCGAGACACTTTTTTTGACTTTGCCCCCCCCCCCCACTCGCTTTTTGGTTTTTGTAACTATTGTGTTGGAGCGGGTCGCTCCTTAAATAAATGCATATATTAGTTAATAACTAAATGTAATCCTCTCTTTCTTTATCCCAGTAAGAGACGCCTACGGAAGCCAACAATACATAGATACAGATATATGTATTTATTTAAGGCTCCAATTTATAATTGTAACAAATAGTATTTGAATAAAAACATTCAATCGGGTAAAACACGGGCGTAAATGATCCAACAGGTCCACGTGTCTAAATTAAAACACGGGCGTTGCCCGGGTCATTCGGCTAGTTAAATATAAGGCCCCGGATTCGATTCCAGTAAGTTCTATTTTTATTTTTGTCTGCTTCAAACGCTATCGTTTATCGGCATTTTGACTAATATCAAAGTGAAAAATAGTACAAAAATGAAATTTTACTGGTATCAGGATGATAAATTTAAAAAAGGCATCTACTGAGGCCTAATGAAGTAGCTAATGGCTTGTATATAGTTAGATTTTCTTGATTAATCAAGAATGGGTTTTGGCCATTTCTGGAATAATTAAAAATCAACGAATAATTGATATATATTCCGATAGAGAGATGGCGCAAGCAATCAGTAACTTTTAGTTGTACGATCAGGAGATGTCTTTTGTCTAACAAAAGTGTTTTAAAAGTTCGATTAAAACGATTCTAAAAGCCATAATATAAATTCAAGTATTCTAAAGTGAAAATTAATATTTCATTCTTCGCCTTAGAGAATTCATATATTACCATATCTTATACCCAGAAGAAACTCTGAACCTTAGACAGCACCAAACAAAATCATTGTAATTCTAACATAGACTTCTGTCTATTCCACACAATCATCCGTACAAAAATATCTAAAAGAGACAATTATCCGAAGGAAATGACATTTGGGTTCATAGCAAATAAAAAAAAAGAGGGACCTATTTAAAATTCTAGAAGCGTTTTGTGGAGTAAAATTCGAATGTGAAAGTTTCTTCTTTTAGTCGTCGACGTGATAAAGGAATGAGTTTTCTAGAGGACTGTGCTCACCTTTATCACAACAATTTAAATATAAAGAAATGTGAAGTGTTGTTTATTAACCTATTTACTTATATTTTGTATTAAGAAAAAGGCATCTTCTTATCGTGCAACTGAAAGTTGCTGATGGTTTGCGCCATCTATCGGAATAAATATCAACTATTCTCGTTGATTTTTAATTATTCCAGAATTGGTCAAATACCCATTCTTGATTAATAAAGAAAAGATAATCACAGATTTCTTGATTAATCAAAAATGGGTATTTGGCCAATTCTGAAATAATTAAAAATCAACGAGAATAGTTGATATTTATTCCGATAGATGGCGCAATCCATCAGCAACTTTCATTTGCACGATAAGAAGAAGCCTTTTTCTTAATTTATGCACCTTATCCCAGTACAATATTACATTTGTTCTATTTTTTTCATATTTTGTATGTGTTTATAAAATAACTAAGTTTACAGGCAAAGTCAGACTTTCATCAAAGTGTGCCTGGATCATTGTGCCATGATCAATGAAAGCTGCATCTCTACACCCCATTCGATGAACTCATGGAATTCATGTAAACTTTACACAAGGGGATAAGAAACAACAACAACTTATAGTTTATCTGTACTATTTAGTTGTTGGTTATTCCTTCAGAAGATATAAATACCGTTGTTAGAGAACAATCCAGTATTACGTTAAGTCAGTCTTGTACCTTATCTTGTGTATGCAAATAAAGTCCTTATTTGCTCGAGTTGGTGATTGGAAGACACGAGGACACAATATAAAAAATATATTTGAATGAAATAAATGGCGCAGTTCAATAAAAATAGTTTAAAAGCATATATGGATCTGTAGAAAAAGTATTATTTATATATATGAGTATAACGTAAAGTAAAAACAATTTTCAACAGTTTTTCTAGAAATATATTTAAAATGTATGTTTTTTTATGTGAACTATTCAATAGGGCGCGTATGCTTATTTGAAATTTTAAACAAATTTCTACTTTTCTTACTACAATAATAAAGTTGATGGGAGAACCTCAATATTTTATTCAATCAATATTTTATTCAATCAATATTTTATTCAATCAATATTTCAATTCAATGATTGTCGTCAGGAGTTCTTCGACCATTATTTAAACACATTTTCTGATATATTTCATATATTAACACAAAGCAATAACGCGCCATCTATACATATAAACTAAAGGATTTAAAAGCGCGAATGTTTCTTTTATACATAAAACGAACTTCTACTGTCCTTACTGCGATGAAAAAATATATTGGGAGGGCTTGGCTCATCAGTGGTGAACCCTCCCAGCGGTTTCGCTAATTTAATCCACCAGACCGCTTCTCAGAGCTCTAATACTGTATTGGATCATTCTGCTTTTATATGCTACACTGAAGGATGGAATCTTAGAAATGGTTTTCAAGTATCCTATGGACATAAGCTTATAGGACAGTAGATTTACATTCAAATATTTGCTTCGAGCAATGCTCTTCAGCAAACTATAAAGACAAGGCCAGTTAGGAATAAATTAACACAAAGCAATAACGCGCCATCTATACATATAAAATAAAAGGATTAAAAGCGCGAATGTTTCTTTTATACATAAAACGAACTTCTACTGTCCTTACTGCGATGAAAAAATATATTGGGAGGGCTTGGCTCATCAATTACCACTGATGAGCCAAGCCCTCCTAATATATTTTTTCATCGCAGTAAGGACAGTAGAAGTTCGTTTTATGTATAAAAGAAACATTCGCGCTTTTAAATCCTTTTATTTTATATATATTTCATATATCTTGTTATTTTCCTATCCATTAATATAAGTGATATGTATATAAAGAGGTTTATACATTATATATAATTAATACAAATCAATTGTCTTTATATATATATGAAAAACAATAGACAAAACAACTATTCATTGATTTAACCTGTTCCCTGATTAAATCAATGAATAGTTGATTTCTGTTCCACCAGATAGCGCTCTGCCTTCCGAAAAGTACATGTGCTTCTGGTCAAGATATGCCTACTTTATTTTTAATAAATATATATATATACATATATATGAAGGCATATATTGAACTTAATAAAAGATTTATTTGTCAATATTTCGGTTGGCTGAACGCCAAACCTTTATCAAGGCATTAAAATTTTGTATAACTTATACAAAAATGTAATGCCTTGATAAAGGTTTGGCGTTAAGCCAACCGAAATATTGGCAAATAAATATTTTATTAGATCCAATACAGTGGTACCTCGACATACGAGCGCCCCAACATACGAGTTTTTCGAGATACGAGCCGACGAGCAAGTGAATTTTTGCTTTTAGTTACGAGCGAAATTCGAGATACGAGTTCGGTTCGGTAGTAACACGCAGTCGCGCCATCACGATCAGTTAGCAGCGTGCTTCCGCTGTGATAAGTTGTGTTTTGTGTTCGCGTTTTGTGTTGCGTTTACATTTACAGTTTTAGTTCATTTATTTTTATAACCATGGATCGGAAGAAAGTTTGTAAAAAGTCAAGTGCTAAGAAAAAGATGATGAGTATTGAATTAAAACGTGAAATTTCTACAAGTGAGATAAAGGAGATCTTAGGAATGTGGGAGAGAGTTTCACAGTTCGTGGAAAAAAAAAACACCCAGAAAAAGTTGCAACAGGTCGTGCATCTGACCTTTTAAATGACACTTGCCTAACTCATTTCCGGAACATTCTGAGAGGGAGGAAGAAACAAACCTCCTTGGACATGTTTTTTTCTAAACGGCCTACAGGTGAAAGCGAGAAAAATGTAGCGAAAAAGGCAAAGACCAGTGAGGATATCTAATTTATTTCTTTACATTCTCTTTTTTGTTTTTGTGCAATAAATATTTGATATTTATAAATACGTTTTTATTATTTAAAACCACGTAACAAAAATAACTGGGGTGACATTTTGGAGGTTGGTACGGACTAATGGTAGTTCAATTGTTTTGTATGGGGAAATTTGCTTCGAGATGCGAGTAATTCAAGATACGAGCAAGGTTGCGGAACGAATTAAACTCGTATGTCGAGGTACCACTGTATATGCCTTTTTATTATCTAATGTTTTAAATATGGTTTGCTCTATTTTCAAAACAATATTAATAAAATGAAAGGATTTAAAAGCACGAATGTTTCTTTTATATACAATACAAACTTCTACTGTCCTCACTGCGATGAAATAATATATTGTATTGTATATAAAAGAAACATTCGTGCTTTTAAATCTTTTCATTTTATATTATATATAATTTTAATAGTGTTTTCCATAAGAAACATTCTTACAAATTATTCTACTTTAGTTCAGATGTGTTTTCTCCAATAGGGAAGCGAGCCTTTCAATGATTGGATATACCATAGGACAGACCTCATCAATGGATTTCCTATTGATGTGAAAGAATATTATTGGTTGGTGCTGATTGGCTGGTAAATATACCGCTATATTCGTCATTCCTCTTTATATAAATAAATAAATATAGGTTTTATTCATTTCAACACACAAAGCGATATCTCGACTAAGGATAATTGCGTTGATTTACATTTTTAAACAAGAGCAGTTATAAACATATTATACAAAAAAAAAAATATTAAAAAGAAACAATAAGATAAAAAAAAGAAATAATAAGATATATTAGGAACATGATCCTTCCGGGTTATAAAGATAACACTGGTCTACACTAAAAAAATATGTTTTCGATAATGCATCGGTTTATGACTTAATTTGAGGTGCTGATCACGAATATAATGTTGGTTTTTTTATGTATCTCATCAATTTTTAGTGATATAACATATTTTTCTTGATTAATCAAGAATGGGTATTTGGCCAATTCTGGAATAATTAAAAACAACGAGAATAGTTGATATTTATTCCGATAGATGGCGCAAGCCATTAGCAACTTTCAGTTGCACGATAAGGAGATGCCTTTTTCTTAATTTATGCACCTTATCCCAGTACAATATTACATTTGTACTAATATTTCACATTGTGTAGCGTTCTCACGCAATTCTAGGCTTAACTACCCGTTTCATGATTTTTCAGGATGCCTTAATGACCATTTTTTTTGGTCGTTGAGGTACGTTAGATCGTTCAGGACGTTAATTATTCCAGAATTGGCCAAATACTCATTCTTGATTAATCAAGAAAAACTAACGACGGACGCGTTTCGGGCTGTTGGCCCTCATCAGCGTGGTGCAAGCTGTACCTGAACGACCAAAATATGCGTGAGAATATCTTGTATGGTTGGATTATTTGAATTTTGCATTTGAAGGTATAATTTCTTAACGGAAGTTTGGTACATATCTTCTAGATCGGGTTGGTTCAAATCCTCCTTCAGTATCTTGTTTGATAGGTTGAATGGAGCTCCTATACTTGTCCGAAGGCAGATTCTCATAAATGCGTTTATCCTATTTTTGTCTGTGGTTGTAATATATTCACACCAAATTGGGAGTGCGTATGTTACTATCGGGAGGATACAACTTCTGTATAGAGTAAACTTTTGTTTTGTAGTCAATTTACCTGTTCAACTATAGAAGCAAATTGACTACAAAACAAAAGTTTACTCTATACAGAAGTTGTATCCTCCCGATAGTAACATACGCACTCCCAATTTGGCGTAAATATATTACAACCACAGACAAAAATAGGATAAACGCATTTATGAGAATCTGCCTTCGGACAAGTATAGGAGCTCCATTCAACCTATCAAACAAGATACTGAAGGAGGACTTGAACCAACCCGATCTAGAAGATATGTACCAAACTTCCGTTAAGAAATTATACCTTCAAATGCAAAATTCAAATAATCCAACCATACAAGATATTCTACAAAATAAAGGAGATATCAATCCCCGATTCCGACGACCCGGGGCCCTGACACTTAGTCAAGAGCTCATCGCCCAACAGCTGCCCTCCTGCAAGGCCTAGGGGTACCACCTCTACTCCACCAACTCGCCATGTGTAAATAGCCAGGACAAGGTGACTCGCGAGCTGTGCTCGAATGTAACACCTGTAAATTGAGAGACGAAATAAATAAATAAATCGCTGAGTTACAGCTTGCACCACGCTGATGAGGGCCAACAGCCCGAAACGCCTCCGTGGTTAGTTTTCTTGATTAATCAAGAATGGGTATTTGGCCAATTCTGGAATAATTAAAAATCAACGAGAATAGTTGATATTTATTCCGATATATGGCGCAAGCCATCAGTAACTTTCAGTTGCACGATAAGGAGATGCCTTTTTCTTAATTTATGCACCTTATCCCAGTACAATATTACATTTGTACTAATATTTCATATACATATTTGGGCCACAATGTGGTACATCAGTCCATATAAGCGGTACGAAAAACACATTGAACGCAAATAAAAACTGAGAACGTCATACCAAAAGGTACTTTATTTGCTGTAGTATAAGAAAACCAAATCTATACAAAATATGTAGAATGCTACAGTCAATCCTTCATGAATTTCAACCTTTTTGATTTTCTCTTATAAGTGTATTCCGGCAGGTCGCGGGACAGATTCCAGCAGTAATCTGCCATCATGTGGCAGTCACCTTGATATCTCTCTTCCATCACTTTCATGTCTTGATGGAATCGGTCGCCTTGTTCAATACTATATGCACCCAGATTATAATATGATTATAATCATAAATATATTTACAAAAATGGTTAAATCTGGGAGAATTATCTCTAGTATTTACAAAATCAAACAGATCTACAACATTGTTTACTGTCTGTTGTCTAGCGATAAAGAAGAATGGACATTCCAGCAGTAGGTGTCTCGAGTCCTGGATTTCCTTGCTACAATGACAGCTAGAGTCCTCAATCGCTCCAATTGTTGCTAAAAATCCCTTAAAATTTATCTGGTTCGTTGTAAACTGGGTATTTTATAAAAGTTAAAACGGAAAAATGATGGAATTACTAACAGAAAAAAAGCTTTGGAATGTTTGATTCGTTTTCACAAATAATTCATCTATTTTTGGCACTTAAAAATAATCTAATTATACTTGGAGAATGTGAAGAAAAGCATTTTAATCCTCTATATAAAGTTGAGCCAAATAATATTTGATTATTTTAGATTCAATATAATATATGAGAAGGGGGATAATATAATATATATATAATAAATATAGATTTGTGGTAGTGTATGTGCTTGCTTGTTTATACACCTTTCTACAAGGTTAGACTTATCTCACTGAAACCTTTACATTATATAGAGACAGTTTTGGGAGATGAGAAGTCACGGTCGTAGTTTCAAACAGCCAAATATGCAAAATGGTCCACTATGAAGTTAATTCGCATATTCCATTTGGAATATATATAGGTTTCAACGATATTTGACCAATCTTGTTGTAACTTTGAGACCATTAGAGAATTACTGTCATATATTAAATCGCAAAACATGCAAATTAATTCTATATATATTTATATATTCCGAATGATCCTAATACATTTTATGTACGAAGCTAGATCATTTATCAAGTAGAGATAATATCACCTAGCTATTTAAAAATCTAAACAATACTTACCTTTCTTTTTAACTTATATTTAGTAATATTTTTAATTTAAATTTAATAATGTACATTACTGTGTATGTGGCCATTAAAATTGCAACACCAAGAAGGTAACACGTTACAGACGTGAAATTTACACAATAGGAAGAAGATGCTATGATATGTAAATGATTAGATTTGCAAAGTATATATGCAAAATTAGCTTCGATGGTGATACCTACAGTGTGTTAAAAAGGGATTGTACAGCAGGATCTACCTACATACCATTCGCCACTGTCCTGACCAACACGTTCTCCTGATCTGTCACCAATAGAAAACGTCTGGTCATTGATTACTGGGACTCGTCACTACACGCTAGTCACTACTGTCGATTAACTGAGGCATCGTGTTAAAGCTTCATGGAATGGTGAACTTGTCATCCAACCTCTGTTTGACTCAATACCCAGTCGTATAAGTGCAGTTATTTCTGCCAGAGGTGGTTCTTAAGGATTCTGATTTCTAGGAATCCACACCTTCAAATATCTTGAAAATGTAAACACTTGCCAATCCCATGTATATAAATATTTTGTATAATATATTTCCCCAATATTTTAACCTCTGTGAAATCTTTTTGACAAATGATAAAACTCCGAGGTTGCGTATCTTTTATAAAACGTTTAATTAGGCTCTAGCTTTCGGGTATGGTGGCCCTTCTACAGGAGCAACGCGAATGGTGGTGAATCGTTAGTAGCTGCTATATATTTATCTAATATATTTACATCTTTACGAATTTATTCATAAAAGAACTATTAATTTATTTATATATGTTAAGTATCCAGACTATTTACATCTTTCTAAACTAAGGTGAAAACTATTATATGATAATTTAACTTATGAGATTTGAATTAGCTATGGAACAGAGTTGTGAAACAAGAGTTACTGTATTAAATATGGGGAAGTGTACGTTTAATTGCTATTTATTAGTTCTGTGTATGATTCTGGAATTTCTATATGCCTATTGATGCTGGCGTGTTTTAATGATAAAAAAGCTTCTAAATACAGTCTTTTCTGTTTGTTGTTTATATTGGTGTAAAAGGTTTTTGGGTTATTTAGGTTGAAGGTGTGACCTGTATTTTGAGTGTGTTGGAATAAAAGGGAATTTTTATCTTTTCTATTTATGGATCTGGTGTGCTCATTTATTCTATCTATTACTTGTCTGCCGGTTTCGCCTATGTACATACTATTGCATTGGTTGCATTCTATTGAGTATATTGCTTGACTGTTGTATATTGGTGAGTTATGGCTATTGTTTTTTGTTATGGGATTTCTGACTATTGCGCCTATGTTGGGTGTGTTTTCGTAATATGTCTTTATACCATATTTTCTAATTTCTCGGGCTATTGTTACGCTGTTTGGAGAGTACGGTATGATGCAAATAGATTTGTATGTTTGACTATTGTTTGTGTTATTTGGGTTATAAAAATGCCTTAATATGAAATTTTTTGGGTATCCTGCTGTGGTGAGATATTGAATTATATTTTTAGTTTCTATTGCTTTACATGTGTTGTTGGAGCAATGTGTGTGTATCCGTTTTGTTAGGGTTTTTACTGTGTTAATTTTGTGGCTTAGTGGGCAGTATGACGAATATTGTATGAAATTGGGTTGGAATGTAGGCTTGTAATATACTGTGGAGGTGTACTGTGAGTTGTTTTTAGTAATGAGGATGTCTAGGAATGGTAAGGAATGATTGTTTTCTTTTTCTATGGTAAAGTTTAATTCACTATGGAGGCTATTAATTTCAGTTAATATATCGTTAATTTTATCTGTTTGGCAGATGCAAAAAATGTCATCTATGTATCTTTTCCAAATTTGTATTATGTTAGGGAAACGGCTGACTATGGTTTGGTCTATGTGTCTCATGACTATTTCGGCTAGTGGGGAGGATAAAGGACTCCCCATAGGGGAGCCATTTGTCTGTTTGTAGTATTTAGAGTTAAATGTAAATATGTTTATTTTTAAACTTAGGCTTATCAATTTTGTGATTTTTTCAGAGGTGCTGTGATCGATACTATGTTGCGAGAGGAAATTTTTGGTGGATTCTATAATTAAAGGGTGGGGTAAACTGGGGTATAAGTTTACGACATCGAAGGAAACCATAGTGTAATTATCCCTGTAGGGGGTATGCCATATTTCTTGTATAAATGTGGGAATGGAATTAATAGTGGTGTGGCTATTGCTATCTCTGAGTATGGGCGTAAGGAACATATTTAGGAATCTTGCTAAGGGAGCTGCTGGGGAGAGATAATAGGCAACTATTGTCCTTAATGGTATACCTGTTTTGTGAAGTTTTGGTAATCCGTATATATATGCTTCTGTGTTCATCCTGGATATGAAGTTCTTAAGTTCCTCATCAGATATTGTTTTTTGTCTTTGCAGATGTCTTAGTTCCTTTTTGAATTTGTTATAGGTTTCTATTTTTTCTAATTCGGAAGCAGGTTCGTAGTATCTATGGTCATTCAGGGTGGCGTGCATCTTCTCGATATATTCTGTTGTGTCCATTATAACCGTTTGGGCGCCTTTGTCCGATCTAGTTATGATTAATAGCCTCCATAGTGAATTAAACTTTACCATAGAAAAAGAAAACAATCATTCCTTACCATTCCTAGACATCCTCATTACTAAAAACAACTCACAGTACACCTCCACAGTATATTACAAGCCTACATTCCAACCCAATTTCATACAATATTCGTCATACTGCCCACTAAGCCACAAAATTAACACAGTAAAAACCCTAACAAAACGGATACACACACATTGCTCCAACAACACATGTAAAGCAATAGAAACTTAAAATATAATTCAATATCTCACCACAGCAGGATACCCAAAAAATTTCATATTAAGGCATTTTTATAACCCAAATAACACAAACAATAGTCAAACATACAAATCTATTTGCATCATACCGTACTATCCAAACAGCGTAACAATAGCCCGAGAAATTAGAAAATATGGTATAAAGACATATTACGAAAACACACCCAACATAGGCGCAATAGTCAGAAATCCCATAACAAAAAACAATAGCCATAACTCACCAATATACAACAGTCAAGCAATATACTCAATAGAATGCAACCAATGCAATAGTATGTACATAGGCGAAACCGGCAGACAAGTAATAGATAGAATAAATGAGCACACCAGATCCATAAATAGAAAAGATAAAAATTCCCTTTTATTCCAACACACTCAAAATACAGGTCACACCTTCAACCTAAATAACCCAAAAACCTTTTACACCAATATAAACAACAAACAGAAAAGACTGTATTTAGAAGCTTTTTTATCATTAAAACACGCCAGCATCAATAGGCATATAGAAATTCCAGAATCATACACAGAACTAATAAATAGCAATTAAACGTACACTTCCCCATATTTAATACAGTAACTCTTGTTTCACAACTCTGTTCCATAGCTAATTCAAATCTCATAAGTTAAATTATCATATAATAGTTTTCACCTTAGTTTAGAAAGATGTAAATAGTCTGGATACTTAACATATATAAATAAATTAATAGTTCTTTTATGAATAAATTCGTAAAGATGTAAATATATTAGATAAGTATATAGCAGCTACTAACGATTCACCACCATTCGCGTTGCTCCTGTAGAAGGGCCACCATACCCGAAAGCTAGAGCCTAATTAAACGTTTTATAAAAGATACGCAACCTCGGAGTTTTATCATTTGTCAAAAAAAAAAAATAATATATTTCTTTTGCGCTTTTTCTTGGTTTCGTTATTTGAATGACCAGTTGGGTATACACTATATACAAGAGAACAAAATTTCATCAACAAAATGGAATTATCCAGTGGAAATCTACAATGGATATAGACTAAAAATATACATAAATATTTCTGGTCTCTCATGGAGATGGGCGTTTATTGGAATTTGGACCATATCAGGAATATCTATTTTTTATTCAACTAAATCGACCACTTTGGTAGGTAGTCTATTAACAGACGGGTCTCCAGGAAGGATTTAATATAATAAAAAATGCTTAAAAGCATTTATTCAAATATCATCGATCGACTTAATAGATAGAGTGAGAGATAGAAATTTGCTTTTAAAGGTAGATGTACCTTTCTGCCATTTAAAATTCCAAAGTCTTAAATCAACAAAGAAAATATAATCGGATAAGCAGAGGGATGAAGTTTGTAACTGTTAACGAAGCGAAAAAAATATTTAAGAAAATAAATTTTAAAAATTCACTGAATTCCCTTGCGTCATTTCCAGTTGGCAACATTGTAAATGGTATAATTAGATTTAACTGGTGCGTAAACTTTTATTCCTAAACTTAATTCTTCGACATATATTTTCCCCCTCTTGTGTCGGGTTTTAATAGAGCTGTCCTTTTGGTATAGCTCTCAATTTATATATATATATTAAGAAAAAGGCATTTCCTGATCGCGCAACTGAGAGTTACTGATGGCTTGCGCCATCTATCGTAATAAATATCAACTAATCGTTGATTTTTAATTATTTCAAAATTGACCAAATACCGTTTCTGGATTAATCAAGAAAAGCTAACCACCTACGCGTATCGCGCTGTTTACCCTCGTCAGCGTGGTGCAAACTGTACCTCAACGACCAAAAATTTTGTTCTTTGGGGCATCCTGAAAAACCATGAAACAGATATTTAGGCTGGAAGGACGTGAGAACGCCAATCAACGTGAAAAATAGTGCAAAAGTGAATTTGTACTTGGATCAGGTAGAGATAAATTAAGAATAAAGGCATTTATATAGTCTTATATAGCAAGCAATATATTTATACACTCATGGACAAATCTTAAGGAAGTTGTACCTTTTAGCATGTATATCAGGATTCAGACAATAACTCTGAAGGATATTACAGTGACCTTTATTGAAGACATACGAGATAACCAAGTGTGATCAAAATTGTCTCTCTCTCTATAAAAAAAGGAGACAGGTAATTTTGTCCACAATTTGTTATCTCGTGTGTCTTCAATAAAGGTCACTGTGTATCAAATATATTTAAGAATTATTGTCTGTATCCAAATATATATACTAAAAGGTACAAATTACTTAAGTTTTGTCCATGAGTGTATATATTTATAAGAAATCGCACAAAAATTATATTTTTCAAATTAAACAAATATAGTTACTGTGATTGAAAAATAATAGAAGAGCTTCTACCTTTCTTTCTTATTTATTTATTTGACATATCAAACGTGATATCCCAGCTTGGGATACTTGCGCCTAAATACATTTTATCAACCTATATACAGGGTGATCCAAAAGTCCCGCACTATTTTAAAAATTAATAACTCCGCGAATATTTGCCCTAGAGCAATGCGGTAAACACCATTGTGTTCAGGATGCAATGGGATTTTTTATGGCAAATAATGAAAAATTCGAAATTGATTTTAGTTACAATTTTATTCGCCAGATGGCGCTCTACCAGAATCAGAGATTCAGCGGCCAAATTGTTTGATAAATTGAAAAATATAACTGATCGACACGTATTTTTCCTTTTTGAATACCAGGAAAGAACCCTAATAATATCAAATAGCAAACTAATAAAACACCACTTCGCCAAAAGTATGAAGAATTGGTTAACGATTTTCAAATACAATCAGAGATATGTAAAATAGGTAAATGCAAATTAAAACATGTAGCAAAAAGAAAATTGATATTTTAGATACGGTTTGTTTCCGAAGATAATAAATTTCTAATATTTTTAATTCAACTCTCACTCAGTATCGATTATGTTTATTTTAATTTGAAAAATATGTATCTATCTCTGATAATTTATTTTACTCTGGAATGCCGTTGTTGTTGTTGTTGTCGTGTCCAATAAATAACCTCAGATGTCTCTACGCATTTCTATCACAGCAGCAGCAGCAATGTCCACTATCTTGGGTGTGTAAAGCTGCTGCTCTGGGTCTATGTCAATTTTCTGCAAGGCTGCGGGCATGAGAATATGTGGGTAGGTGTTAGCTCCACACAAGGACAGTTGTTGCATGTTCCATAGGTTCTTGTGCCATCTGGATGTATTTTCGTTCCTTTAAAGTGTTTTGTTATAAGTCTTGTTATAGTTTTTATCAGTTTTCTCTCAGAGTTTATTTCACATATTTGATCTTTTCTTATTTTCTGTTTAATTATCTTGTATTTTGCCAAAGCATCAGCGTCAAATACTGACATTTGTTCTTTATTTTTTCTCAGCTTTCTGACTTCCTTTGCCAATTCAACTGCCATTTCATTACCCCCGATCTCAACACGGGCATTATCCATTGTAGAATGCAATTATTCTCCAATGATTCCAGTTGGGTAAGTAACGAGTGTATTTTCTGTGTGATTCTAGTATTGCCCTTCTGAAATGCTTCTAGAGCGGATATGGAGTCGCTGTATATTAAAATTCCTTCTGCTTGATGCAGGGATGGTTGGTTAAGGCATACATCAAGGGCTTTCCAGATAGCTGTCAGTTCACAAGTGAAGTTTGACGAAATCTGTCCTGCTCCTTCTTTGATTTTGATGTTTGTTCCATCTTGCAGTATTATGTTAATTCCGGCTCCTCCATTACTCAGGGTAAGGTCTGAAGATCCATCTGTATATGCTGTTAAAGGGCGTGGCCAAGCATTTTTAATCAAGAATTTGTATTATGAGGACATAGCTGTTAATATTACAAACACGTTAGACCTCGAAGCCCAAGGTATCAATGTCTACCTCAATCAAAACAAAGCCATCAACATATACAATATGTATCACCCTCCAAACAATACATTTATTGACGATGGAACAATGGCTCAATTTTTTACAGACAACACTATTATTGTAAGTGACCTTAATGCCAAACATCAACTATGGGGATGTTCTACGCCAAACCCAAGAGGCAAAATACTATCAAACATATTTGACGACAATGCCTTCTCATGTGCTTAAATGATGGGGATCCTACCCATCATTCCTACAAGCTATAATACTGCACAAGCCCTTGATATAAGTTTTTACTATCCTGACATTTTCCACAAATGCAAATAGCAAATATTAAAAATTTTGGAAGTGATCATTTGTCTAATTTGATAGAAATTAGCACCAAGACCAAAACTAGCTCAATTAAGAAAAATTCTGGAACTTCAAAAAGGATATAATGATATCTTTCGAAAACACCATTATTAAAGCAGCCAAAGTTTCAATACCAAGAGGTAATATTAAGAAATGGATTCCAAATTATACACACCAGGCAAAAAATGTTCAAACACTTATAACTAAAAGAAATGAACTACAAAAAAGTGCACCCAAAACCAAACAAATTGTAGAACTGAACTGAACATTGTGATTTCAAAAATAAAAAGATTATACGTAAATGTGAAAATGGAAAAATGGAAACAAACTTGTGAAAACCTGAACCCAAGAAACCCAAATACAAAACTTTGGAATTTGGCAAAACAAATTGACAGAGTCCAGTCACAAACTGAAAACACAAATATGATTAAGAATACAGATAGTACACCAGCAACTAATGACAAAATTGCTGCCAATCTTTTAGGTAATTCATATCGAATAAGTAGTAAAATCAAGGTTGAAAAAAGGCCCGAAAGATTATTCATGACTGTAAAAATGTCACCAGCGCTCATAATATTTTCCATGAAAAAAAATCAATATGAAAGAGCTAACTTATGCATTAGAAAACACTGACCTAAACAAGACTTCTGGGCCAGATGGAATCTATAGCCGAATGATATCAAACTTGGGCAAAAATGGCAAAGAAAGACTTCTTAATATTTTCAATGACTCCTGGGAAACTGGAATATTCAATAATTCCCATTAAAAAACTTGACAAATCTGCTGATGAACCAAAACACTACCGACCAATCTCCCTCACAAGTATTTGCTTCAAATTATTGGAAAAAATTATACTCAGACGACTCACCTACCACCCCGACACAAGATATCTCTCACCAGAAGATCAATATGGATTTAGGAAAGGACATGGGAAAATAGACCAACTCTTATTTTTCACACAAAAGGTAAAAGATGCACAAAACAAAAAACCAACTAACCACACCATAGCTGCTTTTTAGACCTTACACAAGCTTTTGATAAGGTATGGAAAAACAAGTTAACTACAAAATTATACAAACATTTCAAAATTGATGGAAAAGCTATCACTTGGATAAATGTTTCCCTTAAAAATATATAAATCAGGGTCAAATATAATGGCACTCTATCTAAAACTTTCAAATTTTACCAAGGATTACCACAAGGATCAATCCTTAGCCCAACTCTCTTCACCCTATTTATTGCAGGCATAGAAGAAAATTTTCACATAAAACCAATATTGGACTTTTCGCTTATGACATTATTCTATGGAGCAGCAACACTAACTGGAAAAAAGCTGAAAGAGATTTGAACAAGACTCTTCTCCACCTAGAAAAATTTGCTAATAAACACAAATTAAAATTTAACCCCCAAAAATCTGAAACCTGTCTTTTTACTACCGATAAGAAACTATACAAAATAAGACCAAATATTATTCTGAAAAAACAACAATTGCAATATAATAAACATCCTAAATATCTCGGCTACACCCTGGATCCAGAAATTAACTCCAGTAAGCATATTTAGGAGTTGTTAGAAAAGGAAGAGACCGACTAAAAATCTTGAAATATATTTCAGGAAGAGTGGGGAGCTGAAGCAACAACACTAAAATTACCTTACACATCTCTAATGAGACCTATCTTGGAATATGGATATCAAATCTATGGTACAGCATCTGAAACAAATCTAAAAACACTGGAAAGGATACAACTAAATGCAGCTAGAATTATTGCAGGTCTTCGAAAAACCTGCCCTAATAATATTGTACCTTACGAGGCAGACATTATGCCCTTAAAGGATAGAATAAGCTACAATCTGCCGAAATATATAAGCAAAATCAAGAGTTATGAAAAGAAACACAGAACTTTCAATTACATATTTAATTGGAACCCAATATAAGACTCAAAAAAGAAGGCCCTCTCCACCTGGCCAAAAGAAATGGATTTTTAAAATATAAAGTGGAAAAAATATTATTTAGATGAAAAATATCTCCATACGAACCACTAACAAAATGTTATTTTTAATGCCACTTTAAATGAACCCACCAACACAGACAATACCAAAATCCAGAATACTTAAAACAATTATCATTAGAAATAATTAATAAAATTCCTTTAAAAATGCAATAACTATCTATACCGATGGTAGCAGAGACGAGTTGGGACACACTGGCAGTGGCTCTCTCATTAAAACCACAAATGGCTTTGAGAAAATAAACAGAAGAAACCCAGAATTTTGCTCAGTCTTCAGATCAGAACTTATAGCCATCTATGAAGTCTTAAAATCCATCAGAAACATTAAACATCACGATATATGGATTCTTACTGATAGTAGAAGTGCCATACAACACTTGAGTCACACAGGGGATCTTAGAGACAAAGTAAGCAGGAACATAATTGGTTATCTCCAAAAACTCTCAATACCTCAAAAATTCACCTTCAATGGATACCCTTACATGTTAGCATTGAAGGCAATGAAGCTGCTGATGCGCTAGCGAAAAAAAGGCACAAAAGAACCCTTGCTACAAAAAAATAAACTTACTTTTAAAGAAATAGAAACAGTAGCCAAAATAAACAAGAACTGGAGGATCCCACCTAAGCACAGTTGGTATACCCTAGAAGCAGATGGCCACCCAGACCTTTAGGTCCACAAGCCGGCATGCGAAGCATGCCCTTCGCTGCTATTCTGTTCAACTCATAAGCCAAGTAACGGTATCCAAGCTAGTGCTTGGACATTATACCTGGAAACACCACCTCCCAGACAACGTTTCTGGAAGGATTTCTATACCGGTGGCCTTTAATCATAGCAAAATAGGAAACTATCTACTGTGTCCAGCAGGGACCGCGGGGGAGGCAGCCCCCGGTCGACTCTGTTCACTCACAGCCGAGGAAAAGCTCAGCTGCCACGTCGTGGGCTTTCTCAAGAAGCTTGCTGTGATTTCTCAGCAGCTTACTCTCGATCGCGCCCCTCGCCCTCCTTCTCTCTTCCTGCACACCCACTACCCTTGGACAATCCAAGACGTAGTGGCGTGCATTCACATACCTTTCTCCATAGACGCAATCAGGGTTTCTCTTAATTTTAAATCTGTGGAGACTTGGGGAAGAGACCATGTCCCGAACTACCCTAATGAGTTTGTGGGACATTACCTTACAGAGGTACTTGGGTGTTGTTACCCCATTGAATACCTCTCTCCCCTTCACACTGTTCCTCCATCTGTCCAACCATAAGTCCTGGACGTGCCCCCTGATCCTCCTATAAACTTCTTTCTTGGTTACTGGGGTCCTCAGTGATCTACCTCTAAAGCATCCTGCCTTAGCGATCCTGTCTGCGAACTCGTTACCTTCGATGAGGCTGTGTCTCCTAAACCAAGGGAGCTCCGGAGCCCGCGTCATCATCTCCAGCTCCTGGATTATTTGATGCGCGAGTTGCCCTTTCTCCAGATTGATGGCGACGAGGGCCAACATACAATCTGAATAGAGGCGGTCCGGGCTGAAGTTCTTCTCGGCACACACTCTGAGGGCTACCCTGATCGCAACCAGCTCGGCTGAAAAGACCAATTCGTCCACTCTGAGTGTTAAACTTTCTTGGAAGATCAGCTCTCCATTAGTGAATATCACTACCCCAGCTCCAGTATTGGTTCCAGACTTACTGCAATCAGTCAAAACCTCTGTGCCAATCCCTGTCGGCCCTCCAGGACTCCAATTCCACTTTGGCAACCACTGCGGAGGCTTCCTTGGATCCCTCTTCGATTCCAGGGCCCCCGCTTCAAGTCCCAGGGTATCTTCCCTGTTCTCCCAGATCTTCTGTCTGATGGTCTCCTCCTCTAGTTTCAATTCCAGGGGAATAAGCCCAGCGAGGACCAAAAAGGCCTCACTGCTGGTAGTGCGATATCCCCCTGTGATTCTGAGTGCTGCTGTCCTCTGCACTCTCTCTAGAGTTGTTGCCACCTTCTGATCCCTGTTTCGGCGCCACCAAGCCCCGGAAGCATATAGCAAGATTAGCTCGACACAGGAGAGGCAGAGGTTCCTAAAAATAGTATCCTCCTTCTCCCCCCCCCCCCCCTCCTGTTGAGAGCCAACCAGGACAGGCCTGCACAACGCCTCCCTGCCTCTCGCCACCATCTCCTCCGCCTGGTATTGCCAACCCATCTTGTCATCAATGACCACCCCCAGAATGGTCAATCTATTGACCAACGCTACCCTCCGTCCTTCCATCCGGATAGCCGGCTTGTGTTCCCATTTGATTCCTTTCCTTTTAGTTCTTATGCCCCTAGGCTTAAAGCTGAGGGCTTTAGTTTTGGAGACATTGAACTTAAGGCCAGAGTCATGGGCCCAGATCGAGAGAATTTGGAGAGAAGCTCCAACACACTTCTCAGCCTTCGCTCTCGAAGCAGCCTCAATGATGAGGAATTGGTCTTCAGCATAGAGAACCAGCCTGGCTCCCTCAGGGAGCTCCTCCTGAAAAACGGTGTTAACCAGGATATTCCACAGAATAGGTCCGCAGCAAGAGCCCTGGGGGCAACCCCTAGCACAGTTTCTTTCCAACTTCCGCCCACCAAAACTGAGGCTAATCCGTCTATCCCTTGGGAAGTCACGAACCAAGCTGCACAAAATATCAGGACAACCCATGTCCATCAAATTTCTCATCAGCTTGTTCCAGCTCATGGAGTTGAACGCGCCATCAATGTCCAGGGCCACGAAAAGAACCCAAGCATCCTTATTTAAGCCCATCTCAACTTCAGAGCTGTGGTTGTGGACTTCCCTTCCCTAAAACCATGTTGGAAAGAGGAAAGGGCTCATTACTCTCTAGCCAATGCTTCGGTCGCTGAGCTAGTAGGCTATCCAGGACCATACCTAGACACACTAGTAAAGAAAGCGGACGATAATCATTAGGATAATTACCCTTTCTACCAGACTTTTCGAGAAGCACTACTCGGGCAACCTTCCATGCCTCAGGAAATGTACCAGTGTCCAGGCACCTATTGAATAACCTGGAAAGAAGCGATGGGTGCATCCTTACCAGGGCTTTCACGACCGTGTTATCGATCCCTTCGGGACCAGGAGATTTCCTTTTCCCGAACTTGAAAGCCGTCAGCTTCACCTCATTCTCAGAAAAGGGCGGATCTACCAAACCACAAGTGGTCAGAGAGATATCGTCCTCTGGTTCCTCGTTTCCGAAGTGCCGATCCAAGTTGTTTTTATTTTGTCTTCTGCTTTCGAGCGAGTAGGTCTAGACCACATTCTCTCTGAATTTTCTCATTGTTGGTGGATGAAACAGCACCAGTGATTATTTTGGCCGCTTTTGCTTGAACACTGTCTAGTCTTACTTTTGGTGATGAGCTTGAGGGAGCCCAGACCGGTGTTGCATATTCCATTATCGGCCTTATTAGGGTGGTATATCTTGTTCTGAAAATTCTGGGTTTTGCTCCCCAATGTGTTCCACATAGCCTTCTCAGAATGTTTAGTTTTCTGATAGCCCTATTTGAGGTGCTAAGTATGTGTTCTGAAAATTCCAATTCCTCATCAATAATAATTAAAATAATTTTGTTGACATCTTGTCAATACATGCACAGTCTGCACTATTAAAAAAATATAATATGCATTATATACACTATGTACAATGAATATGGCGCCTCTGCCAGCGCTGCAGAATTTGGTGGAGAATCGCCAGTGGGTCTCCAGCGACACCACGCATTTTGCGATCTACGATGAATTCGTAGATCGCGTACTTCGCCGCTTAGGAGATGGTGATGGGTGGTCCTCGAGACCAACCTGAAAGATCCAGGACTGCAGTATCACACCTAGGTATTATGGATTTCTAATTTTATCAATTATTTGTTTGTTTATGCTTATTTTGTGGTTATATTTATGCCCTTTTCCCTGTGAGTGGAGAAGACGCATAGGTTTGGTTTTATTGGGTTTATGGTCATTTGGAGTTCCATTGCCCACTTCTCCAGTCCTCTCATTGATGTGTTCAGTATTTTTTACGATTTTTCTATACTGCTACTTGTGTGCCATATGACTATATCATCTGCATAACAGGAAACCTTTGTGTCTTCAGTGAGGTAAGGATGGATGTCGTTAATATATAGCAGATAGAGTAGAGGACTGAGCACAGATCCCTGAGTTACACCAGCCCATGTTCTTCCTTCCTTGGAAAATTCTCCATTGACCCGAACCTTTAACCTTCTTCCCCTTAAGAAGTCTGCAATCCAGATTAAGGTTTTTCCTCTTACTCCGATGTTGTGCAGCTTTTCACGTAATTTCTCCCTCCACACTCGATCAAAAGCTGAAGTCATATCAAGGAATATAGCCGTGGTGTTCTTTGGCGGTTTTTCCTCGAAAGAAACTATTATTGATTGACAGAAGTAGAACAGTTGATCAGTCGTACAGTGCTGGGATCTATAGGCAGTTTGGTAGTGGTTTTATTTTTTTATTGTTAGTGAGCCAGACTATGAGCCTAGAGTGGATAATTCGTTCTGGTATTTTACAGCTTATGCTGGTGAGAGCAATTGACCGATAGTTCTTGTATTCCTTGGCATCTTTGTTTGGCTTCAGTATTGGCACTATAATTGTAATCTTCCAATTCTTTGGTAGTTTACCAGTTTGCCATGAAATGTTCAGTATTCGTAGGAGTTGATTATTAGCTTTGTCTTCAAAGTGTTTAATCATTTGACCAAAGATTAGATTATCTCTTGGTGACCTCTTGGATTTTTTTTATTGATAAGTTTAGCTCATTCAGTGTGAAGTCTCTCGAGAAAATATCTTGTTGATGGAAGTTTCTTGCTTGTTTAACTAACTGGTTTATATTATTTTTAGAGTCCTGTCTTCATTCGTATAGTTGAGTATGGAAGTGCTTGAAAGATATTCAGCAATTATGTCAGCCATCTGTTTGTTCTCGTTCTCGCTGTTCTATTCATATCGGTTAGAGTATTGGAGGATTGGTGTTGGTTTTGATTGTTCTCTAACACTCTAATCATATTCCAGTGTTGGCTGTCCTTTCTTGGATCCATTTTTTCGCAGAATTCTGCCATTTTTCTTGTTTGCATATCCAAATTTCTTGTTCTTTTTTGTGACTAATTTCAATGAGTTCCTTTCTGTTTTCTTCTGTTTTATTTTTTAAAGAAGTTCATTGATATTGTTTCTCTCTCTGAAATCATTGCCTCAATGTTGTGGTCCTTCCAGTAAGTTATCCACAGGTCTTTATGTCTACCTCTAGGTATCGATGCTTTTGCAGCTTTTGAAATGTTCGAAGAGAATTTTTCCAAGTTTTTGTCAAGCGTTCTGTAATTCAATTTTTCGTTGCACGGTTCTTCAAGCTTTTCTGTGAATTTTTTTCAAGTCGGCTTTCCTAAAGTTCCATGTTCTTTTATTCTAATGGACATTCTCAATTTTGAAGTTTAGGGTTGTTAAAATTGGTCTGTGGTCACTGATTGCACCTCTCAGGATTTTCCATTGTGTTGTGGGTGCGATGTTGTAATTTATCGCTGTGATGTCTATTGCGGATTCTGTGCCTGTGGACTTAAATAGGTAGGTGTTCTCTCCGTTATTTAACGGTGTAAGGTCGAGGTCGGTTAGCATGTCCTCAACCTGCTGACTTTTGTTATCCTGGACAGGTGATCCCCAAATTGAACTTTTGGCGTTAAATTCGCCGAGTATGATTGTGATATCCGAAGACGCTTCACTTAATGTCTCTATTGTGTGTACCCATACAAAATTCAAAGATTTCACGAGCTGAAATTTGGCGATTTTGAGATGCGTCAAGAATTCGCTGCATGGGTTTTCCGGAAAATTGATATTGATGAAAACTGGCTGTCGAATGTTCTGTGGACAGATGATGCTCACTTTTCTCTAAACGGAGAATTTAACATTCAAAACAGCCGCATTTGGGCAAAAGAAAACCCTAGGAAATTTACAGAAATGCCACTTTACCAGCCTAGAGTCACAGTTTTGTGTGGGTTCACTTCTTTTATTATTGGGCCATTTTTCTTTGAAAAATCAATGGAAGAACTTTTAAAACCGTTTTTGTAACTGGTGAACGTTATGTTCAACTTTTGAGAGAAAAGGGTATTCCCATATTGCAGGGCAAAAGCACTAAGCGAAATAGCATTCATGAAAGATGGAGGACCTCCTCATATCTCCCGAGGTGCCAAACAATTGCTGAAGGATACGTTCGGTGAAAATCGTGTGATAAGTCGCCACTTTATATACCAGTGGCCTCCAAGATCACCAGACTTGACGCCTTGCGATTTTTGTCTATGGGGGTACATTAAATCGTGTGTTTATCGATGCTGGCCTACCACATTGGCCATGTTGAAGGCTTCTATCAGATGGCACGTTTTATCAATTTCAACAGATATGTTATTTAATGCTGTCCATTCTGTCATTTATCGTCTGAAGGCGGTGATTGAGAATGAAGGGTGTCACATTGAGCAAGGATTGTGACCTAATACAAGAGAGAAGGCAGTTACCTCATGTGTTATATAAGCCGCCATGTATTATATTATCTACCAATATTTTGCAGCTCTTTGTGTTGGGATATGGGAATAATAATAAATGCTGTCCTCACATCTTGACTCTTTTTTTTTGTGAACAGTAATATTTTGTTTGTCATTTGCTCACATATTATGTCGTGCAAACCAGAGTGTTATAACTTCTCGAATAATACTGGTACACACAATTTTTCCCCTTATGTTTAGTTTTCGATTTTCGCTCATTAGAAGAAATAGCATAAGGAATATTTTCTGTACACCAATAACTTTAGAAATTTTGTGAAAAAAATAATAATACAAAATGATTTTACTACCACGTTTTTAAACGCAAAAGGTCGATTTAAAAATTATTTTTATTTGAGAGGACACATTTTTTAAAATTGTGTACAGTATAATAAACAATGATAACATTTGACAAGCCCATAGGATATTTGGAATAAAGTACGACAAATATATTTTGTCACTCCCCTCTATATTTCATTTGTTGGATCATGACAAATATTCAGTTAAATAGTCAAGGGTCGCCAATCAGTCAAGAAACTACACATTCCTTATAGCAAGAAATCCTATTAATAGCGCCATCATAATTTTTGGTACTATATTAACATTTCAAAAATTCGTGTATTGATATCAGCAGTGTTTTTCAAACATTCAATCTATTTCACAAAACCCCATATAAAATATAAATATTTTTGCTACATGTTTTAATTTGCATTTACCTATTTTACATATCTCTGATTGTATTTGAAAATCGTTAACCAATTCTTCATACTTTTGGCGAAGTGGTGTTTTATCAATTTGTTATTTGATATTATTAGGGTTCTTTCCTGGTATTCAAAAAGGAAAAATACGTGTCGATCAGTTATATTTTTCAATTTATCAAACAATTTGGCCGCTGAATCTCTGATTCTGGTAGAGCGCCATCTGGCGAATAAAATTGTAACTAAAATCAATTTCGAATTTTTCATTATTTGCCATAAAAAATCCCATTGCATCCTGAACACAATGGTGTTTACCACATTGCTCTAGGGCAAATATTCGCGGAGTTATTAATTTTTAAAATAGTGCGGGACTTTTGGATCACCCTGTACAATGCAATGACCGGATAAAAACAAAATTAATATTGAAACATTGGTTTTTCTCAAACAGAAAAGAAAATCTAAAATAAATTTACAAAAATTATTGTATTTCACATATGTGCCTTTATTATATACCAATTCGCAAATTTCTTCGATGGGATAAAAATGATCACTTCTGTAGCTGTGAAAGATCGGACATTCTATTAATAAATGTATTGAGTTTTGATTTTCATTGACACAGAAGTAGCTAGGATCATTTGTTGCCCCGGATTTCGACAGAAATTCTCCAAAATACCATGATTTATGGTAATGATTGTGGTGGTGATACCTATCCCAAGAACTCCACGATAATAATGGTGAATTTTGTAAGTGACTGCAATTACTGTAAGTACATGTATACATATGTAGAAAGCAATTGACCATTGCGCCTACATTGTGCCAGAGCCCCGTTTTGGTACTTTCAATAACTAGACGGGTTATTATATATTATGCCATTATATAATGCAAAGCTCTCGAAGAAAACTGCTTTTCCACTATCCCAATAAACCAGGTACAACACGATATATATAGGTTGAAAAATAGAAATAAAATGTATTTTCACTTACCCATCTAGCTCAACATCCACTAAGAGAGAATCAGACAAAGTTGAAGACATTGCTGCTTTATTATTTTGTATTTATCTAATACTCCTGTTTGCGCCTAGCTATGCAAATAACTTGTCAGGTTGCATCGTTCTATAATTATGTAAATTTTTATATTTTCTTTAAATTTATGTAAATACTAGCCGAATGACCCGGGATACGCCCGGGTTTCACCCGATTAAATGCTTTTATTCAAATACTATTCATTACAATTATAAATTGGCGCCATGGATGTCATTCTTGTGAAACGTCCCGCTCCAAACTTTGTGCCTGAGAAGCGATATTTTTATAAAGAGATGATCTGGCTTTGTGTCTTTTGCTCGAATGAATGTTTTTCTGTTAGAATTTTGTTCCTGCATACTAAAAATGAACTAGCTTCACCCATGGTGTCTGCTTTTTGGAAATTTTCCGGATATAATTTTGTATATGATAATCACACACAAAGCCTTTATTAAGACATTAGTCTTATACAGATTCTCCGTACAAGGTGCAATAACAGGAAAAGAGCAGCACAGGAAACCATATGATAATCAAATATGATACAGCAATATTGTAATCATCATTTTCTGAATAAAAAACAACTACTTTTTTCTCAGAACCTGACAATTTATTTTTCTTGACTAAAAATCCGAAAAATATATTTTCCAGATTTTTCTCTATGTTCTGTTAAAACACGTTTTACATGTCCATTAGGTCAGCTGATATTACCTCCCATATTCACCGCTAGAGGCGCTGCTTGCGAGCGAAAGGGCAAATTTGCAACGCAATTTGCAAATAACTTGTATACATACTTGTATAATTGTGTAAATAGACCATAAATCTGTACATAGACAGGAAAAGCACATATATTTCAATAATATAATTGAGTTTTAAAAATTGTAAAAAAAAAATGCATAGGGCGGGAATCGAACCCGGGGCGCCCGGGTGGCAGGCGAGCATTCTACCACTGAACCAAAAGCAAACGGTGACAGAATTGTGCATGACTCTGATACTTGTATATTTTAATATATGCATATAAAAAGAGTGAAAGTTTAATAAAGTTAAGTCAGTCAGCTAAAACCAGTGAGGCTGTTTGGTCCTTCCTTTATTTAAACAGCTTGCTGCTACATCACACCTAGAGAAGTCTCAGTAGTCAGTTCTGGTGTACAGTCCACATTCTGCCAGATATCATCAACATCTAAGACCAGACAAAAGACTAAGGAGCTAGACGGAAGTCCGAGCTAACTTTGTTAGGATCCAAGCTCCAACAACTCCTGTAAACGGGTTTTCAAATACGAAATTTGAATAATATAATGAATCTAAATAGAATATCTCATACCTGGAATGCTTGGACTTATGTCATCGTTGGGAACCTTCTGTTAATGCTCTGTATATTTACTTATATTCCTCCTATGATTGATTAAGCTTCTCCTAGATTTTACCAGAATAAATGTTTTCTCAACCAAAATTATTTACACAAAGGCTCTCTTATCGTAATGTAAATTCCAAACAACGTCAATTAAATTATTAATTACTGGGTTTAGATAGATGAAAATAATTAAGCGCAGTTGATCTGAGGTTACAGCTATGTAATACTTACTTTATTCATTAAAAATAATCAATTACAAACATGTTCTAAAGGTTCTTTACATGTTCTTTAGGCAGTGATTGTTTGCTTTAAATCCGCATGTACACACATACAGCTTTATTAAGATCACCGGTATTATACAAATTCACTACAGGAAGGAAGTATAGATAGAGCTTCTATACTCCAGACAGCACAGAACCCAACAACAGCCTCCAGGTCCGACGCAAGTTCTTTTGCATATAGGTCGTTTTTATAGTGAAGATTACATGCGCGGCTGTCTTCCCTAGAGACTCTCTTGGGACGTCGGTATTACATGTTGACAACTCTATTTTAAAGCAGCTTAACATTTGTGAAATTATGAAATTGTTGCTCCTATTAGCTTTATGATGCATTAGCGCGCCATCTGTTATGAAAATTCGAAACTATTATAGACGCGTATGATTATTTTTAATTGTTTAATTTTTGAAAAGAATCATAAGCGTCTATAATAGTTACGAATTTTCATATTAGCTTTAATCATATAGTTATATAAAATGGTATTCATGTACCAAATATAGAATCGTTCACTTTAAAAATATAATGAAACAATGATATTAAAATCTAAAATAAAAGAAGACAAGTATCTATTATATTAAAATCTAAAATAAAAACAATGTATTTTAACTATTATATCAATACAAAACGTCAAGGTAATGATATATGGCACCTAGGGCCTCCAATCCCGGGATCCCGGAGCCAAATAATGATCCCGAAATCCCGGGATTCTGCTCGAAAAATCCCGGGATTACTGGTTTATGCATGAAACCCAGCGCAAAAATATATTTTTCTTATCTAGCATTTTGGTAATCAAACAGATTATGAGATAGCACACTTTTGACGTTTTGTTTATACAGCTGCATTTCGGGTCTTTTTTTTTTTTCTGAGAGATTTGAAATTATTTTCATGCACTAATAACGAAGGGTTATTCTGCAAGATCTTTCCAAAATGGCAGCCTCTAGAATGAGAGTATGCAGCAGTATACATGGAGGGGGTCCCAGTTTTTGAGGACATGCAAATACTGGCTTCTTAGATAGTAGCGGCATCCCTTTATTTTTGTGGCGGACCTGCGTGTAACATGATCCCGCCACTAACCTCTTATCTGGGCTCCAAATTGTTTTATATATATATATTTTTTTAATCTATGTTTATACTCTCCATCCCGTACTCTGTATGCATGGGTCATCATGAACGCACTGCTCTGCTGTTCATTTTGTGAAACCCTCGCTAGCTTTTTTGTCATTTAATTTAATTTAAATTTATTTAATGTCATTTCATTGAATGCTTCGTCACTATCAAGCATCAGCCTAAAGTAGTTTTCAACTTATACGAACATAAAACAAAGTCTCTAAAACAATATTATCGGAACTTTGTTATTTCTCAATAGAAAACGTGTCGGACATTTTTTTGTAAGCTTATCACTTCTTGATTGTGATGGCGAAGTTTATTCCTTTTAAATCAGTAGGAATCTGGTGCTATTACCTACGAGACGGATCTGGCCAAAATGCACAGTGTATAGCGTGCAAAAGGATTTTGAAATGCGTCGGTGGGTCAACAAAAGGGCTGCATGTACACCAGAAGGCGGTCCACGGAATCGAAACTTCGAAGAGAAAAGTTAAAGACAAACTTAAAGTTTACATTCTAATGCAGTTAATTTTTTTTTGCAAAGTAATGCATTGCAAAGTAATCGTAAGTACAAGGTAATGTATTACTTTGAATGGATTACTGCCCAACACTGCATTAAGAGATGTGATCTAAGAGTTCCAAGAACAGTAATTTTTTTCCAGATGTGTGTACAGTAATTGACAGATAATTTCAAACTGTAACCCAAAAGCAATGATTTAGTTCATAAGCAGGCGCAAAATATATGGCTTTCAGGTTTTTTCATCGAAGTAAGTGCCACGTCATTGGCACTATATAAAAGAAAAAATTAAAAATATAACGAACGAACGATATACCTCTTGGCGTAGAAAGACGAAAATGTTTTTCAATCCCGGGATATCCCGGGATCCCGGGATTGAGAAAAAAGCAATCCCGAATCCCGGGATTGAAAATATGTACCGGGATTGGAGGCCCTAATGGCACCAGTATAGGATAGCCTTCGATTACAAACTATCAGTGTTGTGACTCATTTTTTTTATTATCGCCATCTGTTCTTGTGTGATAAACAAAATACATTGTTTTAATGCATTTCAAAGGAAGAGATGCCGCTTTCGGTTAAATAGCTTTAATATAAAATAATTTTCATAGTATATATATTTACCATTAATTGTATAATAAAAAAGAATTCATTGTTTTAATGCATTTCGAAAAAAAATATGCGGTTTTTGGTTGAATTAGCTTTAATATAAAATATCGTGTTAACAGTAGCTTGATATGTGTAAACGTGTACAATTCAACATAACTGAAGCCTTATGTTTAATAATCACCAAAATTACCCTCAAGTACCTTCAATTGAAAATGCATTCTATATAGGAAATATCAGTATATTACTAAAATGGTCTGGAAATTAATTTGGTTAACTGCTGAAAGAGTTCACCTCTGATGAGCAAAGTCTTCTCGTCCATATTTTTTAACATTGTATTAAAGTATAATATAATATAATGCGGCCTATGATTGTAAAACGGCATTTGAAAATTATCCCGCATGTGTTTCTTTTGAACGAATAATCGAAATTTATTTTTGAGGAGAAATAACGACTATTTCCAAACACAGGGATGAAGTATGAAAAGATGAATTGTGAAGAGTAATGATAAACGGAAAAATAAATGATGGGATGGGAATCCTGGACACTTTTATTTTTCTGTTTATGATTACTCTTCACAATTCATCTTTTCATACTTCATCCATGAGGTTAGAAATAATCGTTATTTCTCCTCAAAAATAAATTTCTATTTTTCGTTCAAAAGAAACACATGCGGGATAAATTTCAAATGCCGTTTTACAATTGTAATAACGTCTTAAGGGTCATTTTTTTATGATTAATATAATTAGGAAACAAAAAAATACCTAATATATTTATATATATTTAAATTAAATAATAAATATAAATTATTTCTTTGCCACAATATATATATATATAAATAAAAAAGGTATATTCTAACCACGCTTACAAGAGATTTTTAGATGGCGCTCTGCCATACCAACACCTGATCTTTTTTTATCATTTCATTTTTAATTATATTTTTCATACACTGCGTGACATTGAAAATGGAACACCAAGAAATAGTGGCCAGAAAGTGATGAAACTCGGCAGACAGAGAGAGACAGGAACGAACAATAAGTGATCTTTATTTCAAAATGATAGTCATAATACAGAGCGAGAACGGCGTCGGCTTAGTAGCAAGTAGGACCACCGCGGACGGCGATGCACGCAGCAACACGTCTAGGTAGAGAGTCAATCAGAGTACGGATGGCGTCCTGAGGGATGGCTCTCCATTCCCTCTCAACCATTTGCCACAGTTCGTCTTCTGAACGCGGCTGTGGCAAGGCATGCAAACGGCGTCCAATGATGTCCCAGACGTGCTCGATTGGTGAGAGATCAGGAGAGTACGGTGGCCAGGGAAGCATCTGCACATCTTGCAGAGCTTGTTGGCTAATGCGAGCAGTGTGCGGTCGGGCGTTATCCTGCTGATAAAGGGCATTGGGTACCCCCTGAAGGTAGGGGAGTGTCACCGGTCGCAGCACATCATCAACGTATCGTTGGGCCGTCATAGTGCCCTGAATACGAAGTAAAGGTGACCTGGACGCGATTGCGCCCCAAACCATGATTCCACGTTGTCGCACGGTGGGGCGTTCCACAATTGCTGCCGGATTGGACCTTTCTCCACGTCGACGCCACACGCGTACACGGCGACTATCACTGGACAAGCAGAAACGCGACTCATCTGAGAACACGACCCTGTGCCATTCCGTCATCCACGTCGATCTAGCCCGGCACCATTCCAAACGTTGGCGCCTATTCGGTGGGGTCAATGACAGTCTTCTTAGTGGACGGCATGAGTGCAAGCCATTAGCAACCAATCGACGGGAAATGGTTCTGGTCGAGATGGAATGATCTAGGGTGTCTTGCACATGTTGCAGGATGGCGGTACAAGTGGCTTGTGGGGCCGCCACTGCTTGTCGAAGGATACGCCGATCCACACGTGCTGACGTCACTCTGGTTGCACCGACATTCCTATAAATTGCCACATTTCCTTGTTCCAACCATCTTCTCCACAGTCGGTGCACCGTGGACGCACCAAGGTGTGTATCAGCTGCGATTTGACGTATGGACCAACCTGCCCTTTTCAGTCCGATCACCATGCCCCTCGTAAAAGCGTCTGTCTGCTTGAACTGCCTCCGTTTACGATGACCTGGCATTCTCTGTTATTACACGTGTCTTTTGACACAAGAACAAAATTTCTACAATGATTTTCCTTGAAGAAATAACGACACGAATACTGTCCTTTCTGCAAGTTCCTTCCCTTATATCTTACTCCATGTGCGCACGAGAGCTGCGCATTTTACATCATTTGCATAACTCGGTTAGGCGCGTCTACCCTGAAATTTGCATAATTTTCTGGCCACTATTTCTTAGTGTTCCATTTTCAATGTCACGCAGTGTATATATATATTTATATGTTTTAAAAAGATTTTGTGGTTTTAGAAGATTTAAAATAGATTTATTTGATCATTTGCTTGATCCCGGAATTCATGAGCATGTGACTTCGTTCGGCAGTCGTGGTAATAATTAAATAATATTAGTTATCAAAAATAACTTTAATTGAGCTAAAGGAATATATAAAAACATAATTTGATAAAAGTAATGCCTGGATTAAGGCGTAAGAATAAAAAATGAAAAATTTATTTACATAATGTATAAAAGGTTTGAGCCGGCCATCGGGACACAAAAACTATAGAGCTTATAGAAGAAGCGTGACCTCTGGCGGTCGATTTAGCAGAGTAATTGAATCTATGAAATATATACTATATTATACGAAATATATACTATAAAATAATATTTTTATATAACATATATATATAATATTTATATAATAACATAGAACTAATTACGAATTCATTTCATCACTTTATTTGACCATATTTTAAACGCGTATTTTGTATAAAAAAAGATTGTCATTTATATATGTTTTAATGATGATTCGAGAACATAGGATTTAAGATAAAGTTGTAAATCTA
Source organism: Cordylochernes scorpioides (assembly GCA_030710605.1). Lineage (NCBI taxonomy): Eukaryota > Metazoa > Arthropoda > Arachnida > Pseudoscorpiones > Chernetidae > Cordylochernes > Cordylochernes scorpioides. The sequence goes on along the minus strand of CP092872.1, from coordinate 84,181,989 downwards.
TTGTGTTATTCTTAAACTGGGGGAATCACTGCATATTGAAATGTATGTACATTAGATAGAATAGAATAACTCTCTCTCCATTGGGAATATAAACAACAGAAAGGGAAAAATATCGTATTATTCACAAAGGAAATATATTCCCTGTCAAAATATCTATTTCACCAATAAATATTTGGAAAACGATAGCTAAGGGAATATATGGAATATAATAAAATTGTTACCGCTTTTGCCACCCTCTGAACAAACACTGTCATTTTAAGAATAGAGATTGAAATATATATATATATATGATTGAAATGTATATATATTTGTTATTAAAATGTATCTTTTCCTATATATCTTTTAAATAATATCTTATTTTGGCGGGAAATATATGAGAAATTGCTATTAAAATTAACATATTCATGTTTATATACGTTTTATAATCTATTAACAAATTTCTATTCCACTGAATATCTTTAATATATCCCATTATATGTAAAAATAAGAAGAGAATATGTGAATGAATATATATGTAAAGCTGAAAAGTGTATTTATGTAAATTTATGAATTATACAGAATTTTCAACGTTTAGATATGTCCACGCTCACATTACAATCCTTATTGTAATAGTTTTAAATGTAACATTTTCAAAGGAAATCGTCAAAAAGGAAAATAATTTCATATTTATATATTCTATATCTAAATATTTCCATTATATACATATAAGACATGGATTCTTTTGTGTTTTCTTAGAGGTGGTCTCTCATTGGAGTTTAGATTGGTTTAGGTCAAGGTATTTTTGAATTATAAAGGCAGTCGTTCAGGGAGATGATTGTTTTACATATTGGCCTTTCATGGAAAGTTTATTATAAAAATCAATATGAAGAATATATATTTATAGTAAATGAAAACATTAAAAGAGGAATGTTCCTTTTACACAAAAAAACTTCCTCTGTCCTTACTGTGTTGGAAATATTTTGAGAAAGCTTAGCTAATCAGTGGGGAACCCTCTCAGCGATTTCGCAAATTTAGTCTACCAGACAGCTTCTTAGAGCTTTAATACTGTAATGGACGATTCTTCTTATATACGTTACACTGAAGGGTGAAATCTCAGAAATAGTATTCAAGTAAACTATGAACATAATATTTTAGGACAGTATAATTACATATAAATATTGGCATCGAGCATTACTCTTCCGCAAACAATATATTGAAGGCCAGTTAGGCCCAAATTAATATAAAGGCGCGTTACTGTATACTTTATATACTAGTATATTCATATTTCTTGAAAATAAAGATACTTCGGCCAGTAAATCTTTTTATTACCTCGACGTTTCGACAAAAATCTTTTGTTTGCTCCTGACGAGGACAAAAGATTTTTGTCGAAACGTCGAGGTAATTACTGGCCAAAGTATCTTTATTTTCAAGAAATGGGAATGCCGGCCAGGCAGCTTCAATATTTACGATAGTATATTCATGTTAAACATAATGAATACCATTAAAGTTTATTACACTCATCACAGGTACCGTAGGACCATGACTAAATCTGCGCTGACAGCGGATTCTGCCAAGAAGTTACAGGACAAAACTGCCCTGTTCATCCAGTCTTCAAATCTACAAAGCTCAAACCAAACAACATCCTCGAACCGCTTCCGATAAAGTAAAGTGTTATGTGTAAAACATATATTCGTGTCTTAGTATTTTATTTTTATATATAGATGGCTGTTTTTGATTTATATTTATTTATCTGTAATATTTTATCGATAAATACATATATGGCAATTAAATTTATTAATATCAAGTTAGTACTAATTGGCCTTGCTTTTATGGCTTGAAGAAGAGCATTGCTCGATGTAAATATTTATATGTAAATCTACTGTCCTAAAAGAATATGTCTATAGTTTGCTTGAACACCATATCTGAGAATCCAACCTTCAGTGTAGCATATATAAGCAGAATCGTCCAATATAGTAATACAACTCTAAAATATAAGCGGCCTGGTAGAATAAATTGACGAAGGTGCTTGGAAGGTTCACCACTGATGAGCCAAGCTATCACAATATTTTTCATCGCAGTAAGGACAGTAAAAGTTTGTTTTATGTGTAAGAGAAACAATCGTGTCTTAATGTGTTTATTTACTATTTCTAATTGATAATACACTGCGTGACATTGAAAATGGAACACCAAGAAATAGTGGCCAGAAAGTGATGCAACTCGGCAGACAGAGAGAGATAGGGACGAACAATAAGTGATCTTTATTTCAAAATGATAGTCATAATACAGAGCGAGAACGGCGTCGGCTTAGTAGCAAGTAGGACCACCGCGGACGGCGATGCACGCAGCAACACGTCTAGGTAGAGAGTCAATCAGAGTACGGATGGCGTCCTGAGGGATGGCTCTCCATTCCCTCTCAACCATTTGCCACAGTTCGTTTTCTGAACGCGGCTGTGGCAAGGCATGCAAACGGCGTCCAATGATGTCCCAGACGTGCTCGATTGGTGAGATATCAGGAGAGTACGGTGGCCAGGGAAGCATCTGTACATCTTGCAGAGCTTGTTGGCTAATGCGAGCAGTGTGAGGTCGGGCGTTATCCTGCTGATAAAGGGCATTGGGTACCCCCTGAAGGTAGGGGAGTGTCACCGGTCGCAGCACATCATCAACGTATCGTTGGGCCGTCATAGTGCCCTGAATACGAAGTAAAGGTGACCTGGAATCATACGCGATTGCGCCCCAAACCATGATTCCACGTTGTCGCACGGTGGGGCGTTCCACAATTGCTGCCGGATTGGACCTTTCTCCACGTCGACGCCACACGCGTACACGGCGACTATCACTGGACAAGCAGAAACGCGACTCATATGAGAACACAACCCTGTGCCATTCCGTCATCCACGTCGATCTAGCCCAGCACCATTCCAAACGTTGGCGCCTATTCGGTGGGTCCAATGGCAGTCTTCTTAGCGGACGGCATGAGTGCAAGCCATTAGCAACCAATCGACGGGAAATGGTTCTGGTCGAGATGGAATGATCTAGGGTGTCTTGCACATGTTGCAGGATGGCGGTACAAGTGGCTTGTGGGGCCGCCACTGCTTGTCGAATTATACGCCGATCCACACGTGCTGACGTCACTCTGGTTGCACCGACATTCCTATAAATTTCCACATTTCCTTGTTCCAACCATCTTATCCACAGTCGGTGCACCGTGGACGCACCAAGGTGTGTATCAGCTGCGATTTTACGTATGGACCAACCTGCCCTTTTCAGTCCGATCACCATGCCCCTCGTAAAAGCGTCTGTCTGCTTGAACTGCCTCCGTTTACGATGACCTGGCATTCTCTGTTATTACACGTGTCTTTTGACACAAGAACAAAATTTCTACAATGATTTTCCTTGAAGAAATAACGACACGAATACTGTCCTTTCTGCAAGTTCCGTCCCTTATATCTTACTACATGTGCGCACGAGAGCTGCGCATTTTACATCATTTGCATAACTCGGTTAGGCGCGTCTACCCTGAAATTTGCATAATTTTCTGGCCACTATTTCTTGGTGTTCCATTTTCAATGTCACGCAGTGTACATGCCACCGGTTCTTTCTAAAATTCTTATTTGGGGAGGTTGAAAGATGGGTGACAGCTGACAGTGAGAGATTGGTATAAGGTCGAATCTTTAATTAAATAGTTTTGATTTTTTGTTAAAATTTATAATTATTATTATTATTTTGATATTGAATAAAAGTCAATCTATCTTTTTCATTGTCATTATAAATCACTCTTTATTTCCTTTCAGTATTTCGCTTCAGTGACTCTGTGTCATTCTCCTTAGGGGAATGATTATTTCTCAATCCTATCTCTCTCTTCAACTTATATATGTATTAGTAAGACTTAAATTTATATATGTATACATATATAAGTATGAAAAAACAATAGAAAAAAATAAAAGATAAGTGGGTCAGGTGTTGATATTAAAAATAAAGAAGGCATTTCCTGACCACGAGCACATGTGCTTTTTAGATGATAGAGCGCCATCTAGTTGATCAAAAATAAACTAAACGTTTATTTAGCTTGTTCCGTGATATTTGGCCAACCCAATTTCTTGATAAATCAAGAAAAGCCATCCACGAACGCGTTTCGCGCTTAAGTATACACATAAAAAAAGAATCATACGCGTCTATAATAGTTTCGAATTTTCATAACAGATGGCGCGTTAATGCATCATAATATAATTGTTCTAACATATATAAGTAGAAGATATAATTCATAAATAATAATTTCCCTAAGGCCTTTGTCAGAGAATCACTGAAACGCTCTGAAGAAAATAAGAATAATTTGATGCAGCTGTATACTTTTCAATCAAACTTCCCACCAGCAAAAGGTGTTCTAAATGTCCATACAGTATCTAGACCTCTAGGATAATATTCCCTTTATTCTGCCATCCGAGAATATTACTAATTACACACACCGTATGTCGTCTGGTCGATATTTCACACATCGCTGCACACTCCAGATTCTGGAGCGTCCACCGGGAGTGTGTCTGACATTTACTGGGTATCATATCTTTGCTTCTCAGGACTTCTTGCTGAACTGGCATTCCGTTTGACTATACATTCATAGACAAAACTCAAGGAAGTGGCCTGCGCGTGGCCTCCACCCATGCACGTATAATCACAAAAAATTGTTTAGAACACACAAAGAAGGTAATATATATTTCCTCCACCTTTCAATATCATTAATAGTTAAATATGTAAACATTCTATTACGTAATCTAATATGTAAATATTCTATCTAGTATTATTATCTTTGTTAAATATGCAAAAAATTATTTTGTATAAAAATAGTATATATACCATAAATTTGTTATCGTGATACTCCTGTGGAAGGACTGACAGGTCCGAAAGCTAGAGAATAAAATTTGAACAAAAAACTTAGCCCTGTACTCAAGGAAGTTGTACCTTTTAGCATGTATTTCAGCTTTGTTATTATATTTTAATAAAGTTGAATAGATACGGCGAAGCCAATAATATATTATTAGAAACGCGTCAACCAAAATAAATAAATAATAGGAAGTAAATATTCAAGATAATATTTACATGAAATTATATTTAAAATTTAAATTGTAAAGGGAATAAAATTCCAAAAATAAATAAAAACTGATAAAAAAATAGAGACAATTGTCAGAGAGATATTTTCCATTATGAAAAAAGTCCTATCCTGACCTCTCAAAAATGCATTTCTAATCATATATATTTATATTTTTATCAACTTTAACAATACATTTAATAAACATGTCATTATATGATATAAACTCATGAAGAAAACTTAAGGAAGTTGTACCTTTTAGCATTTATATCGGGATTCATTATTAACTCTGAAAGATACTTGATACACAGTGACCTTTCTAAAAGACACATGACAAAACCAAGTGTGAACAAAATTGCCTCTGTTTCTTTAAAAGAATACGTCCGGCGACATCAAAAAGCCGTTGAGACCATTGACAATCCTCTGATGTACTTCAAATCGAGAAGAATAGGAAGAAACTGAAAGAATAACTTCTTCAAATCACATTACGTTAAACCAAGCTTTCGAAAATCGTTATTCTTTAACAGGTGTGGTGAACAATATTAGATCACCGACCACTATAATTAAGGTAGCATTCGCATAAACATTTGAAGTAGTAAGATAAGAATGTATATAGCTTCAGAAGCCAATATGCAAATTATGTTGTTGTATAATTTAATAAGCGAATAATGTTCTGGGTGGGAGCATGGTGAAAAGAATATTAATTCATCAACCATGCTTAATTTTTTATTCAACTGACGTTTTGGTATTTATTATCTTCTTCTTCATTGTAAATGATTTGAGAAAGGGCGCAGTTAGTCACCGAAAGTCGGGAAAAATTGAAGTTAAGAACGGCACATATATCTCGATTCTTTTTCAGAAATAATATAACAAAGCCTAAATAAAATATTGAAAAAAAGGAAAAGGCAAAAATTAGTAGTAAACAATTTCAACCAATATTAAATATTTTACTATAATCATTTTTTATATTTAACAACTAGCATAACAACTTTAACATAGTGTCTAATTATTGATTGAACAGACCTGACTTATCTTACATCATTGATCACTTTCACCCTTGTTACTGGAGACTCCAAAGTTTGTTCCTAAAGATAGTGCTCCATGAAAGGCTCTTCTATTTTAAGCAAATTTCATTCAAGGGAAATTCAACTTCCAACCCATCCAACACAACTTTACGCACAGTCAAGGTTTGCGCACTTTTATACCCATTCATGGTAACACACTTTTATACCCATTCATGGTAACACACTTGTATACCCATTCGAGGTCAAACCAACTTTATACCCATTCAGGATTAGACACACTTTATGCCCATTCAAGGTTAGCACAACTTCACCCCCAGTTAAGGTGAAGACACCCTCGCCTCCATTCAAGGTTAAGATACCTTCATATCCATTCAAGGTCCGCCCAACTTTATTCCCTTTCAAGGTCAACCCAACTTTTCTCCCATTCTAGGTTGACCAAACTTTATACCTAATCAAGGTTAGCAAAACTTTATACCCATTAAAACGTCAACCCAACTTTATTCCCATTCAAGGTCAATTAAACTTTATACCCATTCAAGGTCAACCCAACTTGATACCCATTCTAGGTCAACCCAAATTTATACCCATTCAAGGTTAGCCAAACTTTATAGTTTTTCAAGGTCAACCAAACTTAATACCCATTCAAGGTCAACCCAAACTCAAACCCATTCAAGGTTAGCCAAACTTAATACATATTCAAGGTCAACCCAACTTCAAACCCATTCTAGGTCAACCCAAATTTAAACCCATTCAAGGTCAACCCAACTATATACCCATTCAAGGTCAACCGAACTTTAAACCCATTCAAGGTTAGCCAAACTTTATACCTTTTCAAGGTCAACCAAACTTAATACCCATTCAAGGTCAATCCAAACTCAAACAAATTCAAGGTTAGCCAAACTTAATACCTATTCAAGGTCAACCCAACTTTAAACCCATTCAAGGTTTGACAAACTTTATACCCATTCAAGGTCAATTAAACTTTATACCCATTCAAGGTCAACCCAACTTTAAACCCATTCAAGGTTTGACAAACTTTATACCCATTCAAGGTCAATTAAACTTTATACCCATTCAAGGTCAACCCAACTTTATACCCATTCAAGGTCAACCGAACTTCAAACCCATTCAAGGTTAGGCAAACTTTATACCTTTTCAAGGTCAACCAAACTTAATACCCATTCAAGGTCAACCCAAACTCAAACCCATTCAAGGTTAGCCAAACTTAATACCTATTCAAGGTCAACCCAACTTTAAACCTATTCAAGGTTTGACAAACCTTATACCCATTCAAGGTTTACACATTTCATACCCATTCAAGGTTAGCATAATTTACCTACATTCAAGGTCAAGACACCCTCGCCTCCTTTCAAGGTCAAGATACCTTCATTTCTCTTCAAGGTCAACCCAACTTTGAACCTCTTCAAAATTAACCATATTTTATACCCATTCAAGTTTAGTATAATTCATATCCGTTTAAAGTTAACCCAACTTTATACCTATTCAAAAATCAACACAATTTATATTACCATATTCAAGGTACTTTGAATTTTATGATATAGATTTCATTTTAAAAATAAACTCTACCTTTATTTAGAAAATATTTCAATATTTATGGATCCTTCTCATATTACCTTTTGACCTAAACGCTGTCGTTTTAAAATATAAAATATGTTATTTATTCACATTCGGATAGGTTTTACACGGGGGGAATAAATAATCTACCTGTTTTAATGCAATATATATAGGTTATAAAAAGAAAAGAGATTTTCTGCTTGTATTTTGATTGTTATTTATATATTATGTTGCTTGATTTTGGTATCCATGAGTATATTACGTTATTGTTCTGCAGTCGTGGCAATAATAATAATAATAGTCTTGATCAGAGATTTCTTTAATTGAGCTAGAGGAATATATTGAAAAACATAGTTTGATAAAAGTACTGCCTGACTTAAGGCCTAAGAATAAAAAAATGGAATACTTATTTACATAATGTACAAAAGATTTGAGCCGGCCATCGGGAAACAACAACAATGAGTTTTTGTAGGGAAAGCGCGACCTCTGGAGGTCAATTTAACAGAGGATTTGAATCTATGAAATATAATTTTGAATAAAATAACATTTTAATATAACCTATATATATAAATAACGTTATTCTGAACTTGAAAGCACATTTAGGAAGCTATAATGGCTATTTTATAAACCTTTTAACACGAGAATTCTGAAATTAGCACTCTCCTTCCAAAGAAAAAGAATATATTACATAGTTTAAGCATCTATAAGCATTAAGACTGATCATCCTTGAAGAGGCTTCCACCTTGAATTCCTAATGTGGTTGAAATATGGATTTAGAATTAATGGAAAGACTTAACACAAGTTTAACAATTCAGATTTAGTGGAGGCTTCGAATTTATCGGTATAATGGGGAGACACCACTAATGTAGTTGCCATATTACCCGAGGATTTAAATCCTTATTTGAAAATCACTAATGTAATCCATATAGATCAATTATGATAAAATTTCGATAAACTTTTATAAAATAAAAAGATATTAAAAAACCTTTGACAATAAGTTTATATACAAGGTGTGTCCAATAAATAATGAGACTGGTCAAAAATAAAGAAAAAATAGAATGATTAAAAAATATTTTATCAATATTTTTCAAAATAGTCCCCTCCCGCATCTATACATAATTTCCATCTCTTCTCCCATGATTTAAAAGATTTAGAATAATCATCTTTAGGGATGTTCTTCAAGACCTTTTTCGAATCCGCTATGATGGACTCTCTAGTGTCAAATATTCCTTCTTTTAGAGCCATTTTGAGTTTTGGAAAGAGAAAAAAATCATTTGGAGCTAGGTCTGGGGAATAGGGAGGTTGTGTGTGTGTGTTGAAGTATTTGGTACTTGTAAAAGGGCGTACCTGGATCTGTAAAGAAAAAAATATTTTTTTTAATATTTCGAGAGATTTTTCCCTCTTTATATATAATATAATATATAAAATACATATAAAGAGGGAGCAATCTCTCGAAATATTTTGAAATCTTTTTTCTTTACAGATCCAGGTACGTTCTTTTATATAAACTTAATTGATGGATCGCCTTTTGACTCAAACTTTGGCAAAAGTTTATTTATTATGAAAACTGAGAGTTTTCATACGTAAAGCTTGTAAAGCTTTCGCTTCTTAACAGAAATAATAGTATATAAGAGTGAGCACAGGAAGCGAGATTTGCTTAGATGGCTATTTATTCTTGATATTTGGAATATGATAGAGTTGTTCTCTGGGATATCTATTCTCCTGTTGATACTGTTCTTTTCTTTATTAGTTTTATTATTATTTTTTTTTATATTTTATAAAATTTCATATAGATAGAAATGATCTCATTGCAATGAACAATGAAAAATTCATAAATAATATTGACACCTTCTTAAAAAAAGAATTTTAAGAATAAATGGTCTCGTTTGGTCGTTTGGTCTCGATTTTTAATCACAAAGGAAGAGTTTCTGCAGTTGGTAAACAGGGATTTGTGCTTGGTGATTTTCACTTTTTTTTGTCAAATTATATGTGCTATTTATTACATTTCTATTAATACAGAAATACATCTTTATAGTTACTCCACCATTACCAACGGACCATTACGAACAGGATATCTTAGAATGCTCAAATATAATGGAAAAATCAAAACATTCCCGAAATGCCCCAAATGCGATTCCCAACCACCCTATCCTGAAAATCTATTGAATTAAATCAAATCCTCCAAAAAGACCTCTGGGAAAACTCCAAGACTATAATTAAAAGCTGAGACAATGGAACCTAATGGAGATCGTTTAAACGACTCGAGGAATAAACAACAACAACCACCATTACCAACACTGGACCTTTATCTGTCATATAGAGAATATATATATCTGTCTAGATGGAAATTTTTGCCGAGAGGATATTGATCTAAAGAGACAAAGGTCGCCTCTTCAGTCAAAATAGACGTCAAAACTAGACGCCATTTTATTGACCGTCGCCGCAAACTAGCGGCCTCGGGTCGGTGACAAGATTGTCAAGATTCCATTAGATCCCATGTGGATCTCATAAAATAAAGTCCGTCCTAGACTGACGAGGGCCATTAGCCCGAAACCATGGTCTCTAGGTGGACGCTTTTCAGTTTGCCAAAGCTGGTGTTGTGACTGTCACCGACCCGAGGCCGCTAGTTTGCGACGACGGTCAATAGATGGCCTCTAGTTTTGACGTCTATTTTGACGGAAGAGGCGACCTTTGTCTCTCTATATATCTGTCTATAAAAAAATTGCAGTTAAGGGTCTTGACGCCTATTTAAGTACATAATATTCTAAATACAGAGAGAGTTTATAGAGTTGAATATATTTCTTAAAAAGTTGAAGATATTTTTTAAATTATCCCTAGTACACATGGTAAAAGCCATGATAATCATGGTGAATAGAAGTTAGGGACTTTTTCTATTGTAAGTGCAGTACAGGGCTCTAAAAAGCAGTTCGACTTTGGAATTTACAAGTTTGCCAGAGCCCAGTTTTGTCACTTGCACTCGATGGTGAATGAATCTTTGCAAGAATCGATGCCATTGAAAAACCTTTTTTAATTAGAAAAAGGTGCCCAATGCAGATTCGATTCCGGGTCGTAGCGGTCAAAACCAACGGTTTGGCCGAAAAAAATAATATTTCAAATTATATTTCACATTTTAAATGAAAAAAAATATATAAATCCATAAATAATTATATTTGAACATTTTAAAAATAGGTATTCAATTAATTTTCTTAATATATCCATTGCTTTAGAAAACTATTTTAAATTTGTTTATAATATTGTAGTAAAGTATTCATTATTTTATTTACAGAGTATCATTTTTATGTTTATTTTTTATTACTCTTTAAACTTCCCTCATTGCTTATCTTTTATCATTTATAATTTGTTCTTGCCTTAAATAAATTGCTGTGTCATCCTGGAGATTTTTTCTTCCCTAAATTTTCCACGCGTGTAATCATAATTATATATTTAACTGATAAACATTCCCATCTTTCAATATATGAAATGAACGCCAATCATTGGATAAAAATATACATTATTTTAATTCTGTTTCTGAATATTGTTTCTGATAAACATTTAATTATTTTATACATCAGTTTCTTTCGCTAATTAATATAATTATTAGCGTGGAGAATATATAAGACCATTCTATATATTACATAACACGATGTAAGAGGAGGTAGGCTTGTTTGATAAATGCCTGTTCATTGATTGGCAGTTAATGGCGTCTGGAAAAGAATTAGCTCGCGGAGCTTCTGCTGAAATAACCCTCATCCTTCATCTACCATTTTAATTTCACACCATTATTGGTTGAGATTAATAGGGGGTGGTGTGAGTAATTTTATTCACCAAACATGACAGGGCTGTCATACCTCACTATATAACCCATTAATTTACCTTTATTCGATTATATATTTGTGGAAATATAGCATTTTATTTATATATATGAAAGGATTATATATGAAAATATAATCCACTACATGATATTTCACTCTCTCCTATATGTATAATTTGATATTCACTTTGAAAAAAACTTTACCCATTTTTTTATTTGGAGATATTAGATAGATTAGGTAAGGCAAACTGGCGATTGCTGGGCAAAACATTAGGTAATGAATGCTGTGGACGATATTTCCGTGAATGACTTAAGGAATCTACCCCCGTGTCAAAGCCAAGACTTTCCTACAAGAAGATAACGTCCCTATAGACGCTAAGATGACAAAGCCGCTCTATACGCCGAAATAAAAAAGAATTTTCAAGACTCCGAGGGATCCTTGGCAGGAACACGACAGATCTATATCAATCGCAACACGATTTACAAGCTTTGAGTCACAGCTCCCATAGGAAGAGATCTCTATATCAGAATATTTATCATGCTTTCAACAAATCACATATTATTGTTGATTTAAACTAAATTTATTTAGCTAATCACACACAACACACACAAATTTCTCTCATTTCTACAAAATTATTGACGTTAATAAGTGGATGATTATTTTAATCAGAATGTTCTGTTATTCTCGCGTTTTATCTTTATTCATATCCTTTCGTGACAATAAAGTTTCAAAATAAACATAAACAATAGCATTATTTCATTTTGTTTTCAGAACAGTAACTTATTGTAGACACCTTGTTATATTTATTTGTACTTTAATAAAGTTTTGTTTTCATTATTTGTCCCGTCATAATGAAAATTTAATTGGAAATAAAAAGATAGGTTTGGTAGAAATGTTTGTATACAGGTTTAACGATAGAATATATGAATTCACTAAAAAAACGGACAGATTAGTTTATTATAAAGAAAATAAAGTCTCCAGGGCTAAGTTTCTTGCGCAAATTATTTTATTCTCTAGCTTTCGGACCTGTCAGTCCTTCCACAGGAGTATCACGATAACTTTGATTAGCTTATATAAGGGTAAGAATATTTTGATATTGAGATAATAATACATCATGTTGTATCCGCAGGGAAAGATATTTTTTATATTAAAGTTTTTTTTTCAATTATTCTTTACATTCAACAAATTTTGGTTCAAGAAATTGAAAATTTTTGACGCGTATGAAATAGATTAATACTACCTTTACTACAATGATGAAACCAGTTTTTTTTTTGTTTTGTTTTTATCGCACTATACTAAATGCTACTGTGATTGAACACATGCACTGTGTACACATCTAACGAGGAATCCCAAGATCATATGCTGACTACATATTTTAACCTGTCAATGCATTTTATTTTTATTTCTGTGTACACCTATCCCCCGATTTACACGTTTTTCTCAGGAACGTATCTATCGTGTAAATCGGGGGATAGGTGTTTACAGTTAAACCTGTCTACAGGGTCTATAGCGCCCCCTCTTGGGACTCACAAAAATAGGGTGCTATAGAGAGGGGATGCTATAGACAAGTCACTTCTAATGTAAAATGTTTACATTTTTATTTTAAAATCGGACGCTATAGAGAGGAAGGAGCTATTTAGAGGGGGCGCTATAGAAAGGTTTAACTGTATATATATTTATATAAAAAATAGACACTTCGGCCAGTTGGAGTTTTTTATTTTCTCAACGTTTCAACAAAAATCTTTTGTCTTCGTCAGGAGAAGTAAATAAAAATAAACATTTGGCAAGGCGTTAAAAATTGTTCTGAGGTTTGCAAGGGCGTTCTCACGTGATTCTTCGAATTTAGTACAACATCTAAAGCGCGAGTCAAAAATAAATATTAAACTCGTCAAAGACTATGATCTTGGAAATAAAAATATATAATAATAAAATTATAACAAATTAAGTAAAAAATAAATAAATAAAGTAATATAATAATAATCATAAAGATTATTATATAGATTTATAACTATTATGTTCAATTTTTATCTAGCTTATTAACTACTTTTTAAATTTAAAAATGAAGCATATTGTTGCGGAATATCTTCAAAAGTATTTATAGTTCTTTTCCCAAATTCTCGTGATACCCATCCCTCTAAAAATAATCTTTCCTTTTTAAATTTTATATTCCTATGAAATATCTCAATATCATTCCAATCTGGCCTATGTCCTGAAAATAATGCATGTTCCCCAATTTTGCTTAACGCCCTTCTCCCCAATAAACCCTGTTGGTGTTCCTTAATTCTGGTCTCTAAATTTCGGCCGGTTTCTCCTACATAAATTTTGTCACATTCTGTGCATTTAATCCCATAAATTACGTTATTTGGTTTTGATGTGCCTATGTTATCCTTCATTATGTTATTTCTAGTTAAAAATTCCCTTTTTGTCCCAGTACTATACCAAATATTATATTTACATTTTTTCAAAATTCTAGATATTTCGTTATCCACTTCTCTAATATAAGGAATTATTATATTATTGTAACCTTCTGTAGTTCTATTCAAATTTGGCCTATCTATTTCATATCTTCTAATCCATTTATTTATTAAGCCAACTGGATATTCGGATTGTTTTAACTCCACTCTAATTTTCTTTATCTCTTTTTTATAAATGTCTTGGTCTGTACATACCTGTTTGGCTCTTTGTACAAGAGATTTTATCACCTGCCTTTTGTGTAATATAGGATTGTTAGATTTAAAATTTAGATGTATCCCACAGTCTGTTGGCTTTCTGTAAACGCTGGTTAGAATAGATCCATCTTCTTTACGGCTTAATCCTACATCTAAGAATGGTAAAAATCCTTCTTTTTCTGTTTCAACGGTGAATTCTATTCCTATTTCTAAATTATTTAATTTGACAATGATCTCGTTAAGTTTTTCTTTTTGGATCACTGCGAAAACATCATCTATATACCGTCCCCATATCTTTATTCCCTCTATTAAAATTGCCTTTCTATCTATTGATGCCATTACAATGTCAGCTATGATCATACTGGTAGGGCAACCCATAGCAGTACCGTCTTTTTGTCTGTAAAATTTAGCCCCATATCTAAAATAAATATTTTCTAAACATAACCTAAACCCTTCTATCATTTCATCGATTTCTAATCCCTTGATTGCGCAATCTTGTCTTTTTACCTCTAAATATTCTTTTAGCTCTTTAAGAGCTAGACTTCTATTAATATTGGTAAAAAGCGATTTGACGTCAAAGGATACCATTATTTCATGTTCATTCAGCTTTAAATTTTTTGTGATATCTAATAACTCTTTCCTATTTCTAATTTCTAACCCAGAAATCTTTCTTGTAGTCGGAATTTGGTTTTTAAGCCAGTCCGCCAAACCTCTGGTGGGGGCCTTGAATCCTGATACAATGGGCCGTAGGGGAACTCCTTCCTTGTGGATCTTTGGAAGTCCTTTGAAGAGAGGTGCAGCGACATCTTCTAGCTTCAATTTTCTTTTGTCTAAGGCCTTAGATTTCATGCTTCTGATAAATTTAGATATTTTAAGCTTTATCTTTTTAGTAGGGTCTCCTTGAATTTCTTCATATGTGTTGTTATCGTTGAGGAGGCTCGTGATTTTATCGTTGTAATCTTCTCTCTTCATCACGACTGTCTTGCCTCCTTTATCAGCCTTAGTTATAACTATTCTGTCGTCATTTTTTAATTTCTTGATATCCCCCCATTCTGAGCTTTTTGCTTTATCTAAATCAAACTTCTTTTCGTTTTTTGTTATCCTTGATATTACATTTGTTATTTTGTTTCTAATAATAACTTTATCATTTTCATTCAAATTTTTGATTCCATTCTCAATGTTAGAAATTAATCTAATGTAATCATTTTTGAGAGGCATAGGTCTATAGTTTGACCCTTTATCAAGAAGCCTCAACTGATCTTCAGTTAAATCCTTCCCTGAGATGTTGCATACTCTTCTAGGATCGACTTTCTTGATTCTAGGAGCCCATCTGTCCAGTTTGTTCCTCATTGTGATCATTAGCCGTTCTTCTATTTTCTTTATCCCTCTCTGTATACACTCTTCAAGGCTTTTCATGTGATTTTCATCTAATATTTCTAAAATAACACTTCGCTGACTCGTCAATTTTTGCTTCTGTATATCTACCATTCTGTGAGATGCTTGGATGCGTGCCTTTTATTATCTATAATAAAAATCTAATACTTCTGTTACTCGAGAAATATTTCAAGCGAAGTTAATTTATGAACTAAACATTCGAGTTAGCCATGTAACAATATTTAATGCACTTAACTTTATCTTTGAGCGAAAACACTAAAGGGAAGTGTGTGTTCATTTTATTCAGTTAATCAATTATAATACAAGGACAGCTACAAGAAAAAGCTTTTTATAGTTACAACTGATGGAATTTGTCCTAAAACTTGTAATCTTAACTATTATTACTTAGACATCTTGAATTAACACTTATAATAGTTAATAGTGATATTGATTGGTTAAATGGTTAATTTATTATGGATGAAGATATAGAAGTTGCCTAGCCGGCATTCATATTACTGTGAAAAATAGACATATCGGACAGTTAGAGTTTTTTATTTTCTTCTAAACTCTAACTTACCGAAGTGTCTATGTTTCACAGAATTTGAATGGTTAAATGGTTTTTTTTTTATTGTAAAAGGACATTTGAAAATTATACCGCATGTGTTTCTTTTCAACGAAAAATCAAAATTTATTTCAAGGGGAGAAATAACGATTATTTCTAACCTCAGGTATGAGGTATGAAAGGATGAATTATAAAGAGTAATGATAAACGGAAAAATAAAAGTGTCCAGGGATGGGAATAATTTCCCGTTTATTCATCCTTTCATACTGTAATGATTCCATATGCAAATTTTATTCTTAAAGAAAAAATGCAGCATATATGTAGATATGTATTATTTTTCTGATAAAAAAGAAAATATGTAAAAGGATTTGATGTATATAGAGTGTAAGAGCAGAGCGAAAGTATCTTTTTTATAGAAATAAATAGTTTATACCTTATAGTGTTCGTCAAGTGCTATTTTTATTAGGTAGAGAACACAACACATACCTCTTCCCTAGGGTTAGAAATAATCGTTATTTCTCCTTAAAATAGATACTGATTTTTCGTTGAAAAGAAACACATGTGTTATAATTTTCAAATGTCCTTTTACAATCACAAGTCGCATTATATTATATTGAATTAATTTATTGTGTAAAAGTGAAAAATGATTTCTTATTTCTATAGTTACAGATTTGATGGGTAGTTGACGATTGGAATAAATAATCGAATTATTCCCCCCTGAAGAGAGTAACAGCAGGTTACTGAGAGGTTGAGAGTTAAATATATCATTGTTTGATATAATATATTGGACATATTATATGGTTGTAAACAATATATAGGTGTATGCGTGTATATGCGTGTATATATGTATATATTTTTTAATTTAATGATGTAACTGTAAATAAAATTCAAAGAATATCTCTATATGTAAATAATATTTTTGAATCTTTCTAAGTAACTTTCTGTGTATTTTTCCATGTTGAATATTTTCTTTGTTATATTTGTATGTACATTTAGCGCAAGTGTCCCTAGGGGGACATAGCGTTTTAATTTGAAATAAATAAATAAATTGTTCGATGCGGCTATATTTTTTTCTGATTCAAACTTCCAACCAATAGATGATTTTCAGTCCTATCTACATTTTTATTAAGTATTTTTCCCCGTCTCAGAGTCGTTCTACTTCTGTTTTTCACCATGGTTCTCCAACATTTAACTGTCTATGGCCATCTCCCTCTACCATCCAATCATTAATAATTTATTTTCTCTAAAACAATAGACATTGGACAAAACGGCTAGAATCTTGACAAAGCCGGGTCATTTTTCTTAAGTAACATAGAGAAAAATTCTTACAGACAGGGGGAAAATTTTGTTATAATATCACAGTTGAAATCATTATAAAAATAGAAAGTAGGTGGTTGAAATTTATGCATGAAAAAATAAATGATTATAAAAATTATAATCAGAATAAGTTAAATATCTTAAAATATTATTTATATATCAATTTAATCTTAAATATTTTAAGATATTAAACTTATTCTGATTGTAATTTCTATAATATTTTTTTTCATGCACAAATTTCCCCCACCCACTTTGTATTTTTAAAATGATTTCAACTGTGATATTATAACACAATGCTGCACTGAGTTTGTTCATACAAAAATGTAATGACTTGATAAAGGTTGAAGTTCAGCCAGCCGAAATATTGGAAAATAAATCTTTTATTTAATCCAATATATGCCTTTTTATTATCCAATGATTTAAGTATGGATTGCTCTATTTTCAGAAGAATTGTTATACATATAATTGGAAAACGATTAATAAATTCATTTTTATACATTTAAAAATAAATATATTATTTTAGAGCAGCACACAAACAAATATAAACTATATACATAAGAGCTCCATCTATGCTTCTTTCCTGTGGTGAATCTGTATAAGACCGGTGGTCTTAAAAAAGTTGTGTGTGTATTTAAACTATGTATAAATTTCGAAAATCTTCGTAAGGATATGTTAACAATATTTATTATCAATGAAATGTTTATTATTTGTTAAAAATTAAATATATTTTATTTTAAAATTACTTGACTAAATTGAAAAGAAAAGAACATATAAAATTTTAAATCCACTTCATTGTATTTTATAAGATATTTTCATTATAAATCCTGACATTCTGTCAAACCATCTGCGCATCAAAGATTTCTTTTGGAGGTTGAATTCTTTCTTTTATAAAAGGAATGGAATTTTCAGGAATTGAAAAAACACACTTTGCTGTTTTTGGTTTGTATATCGATTTAACTTTGGTACAATTACAAATTCTTTCCCAAGTTTATAGTTTCACACAAAATAATTCCGAAATACTGTAAGAAATTGCATACTTGACTTTTTTCCCTATCTGTCTTTTTCACTGACTTGAATATCAATTTTGAATGCCACATTTTCAATATTCTTTTTTTTTTGTTTTCATTCAGTTAAAACCAGTAAAAAATGATGAATTTAAAATAAATAGAGTTAGAACCCAGTTTTGTGATTAAGAAAAGAGAATTAAATATATAATTTATATATGAAAAATAATAAAAAAATAAATTATAAAAAAGATCAGGTGTTGGTATTTGTGATGTTCATTCGATTAAATATATATAAATATACTTTACCAAATTATGAAACAAATTTAAATTATATCTTTCTAATGTCAAACATACACTTTTTAATATATTCATAACAACAACAATAATTACAGTGCTGCCAAATCCAAACATTCAAAAATAAATTAATTAAACAGAGTATATTATAATATTATTATAAGATATATTACAGTATTAAAACAAAAAAGGCATATTCTGACCAAGAGTACATAAGCTCTTTAGTTGGCAGAGCGCCATCTAGTGGAACAGAAATCAACTAAACGTTGATTTAACTTGTTCCCTGATATTTTTCCAACCCCTCAATCAACTTATCAGGGAACAGGTTAAATCAATGTTTAGTTTATTTCTGTTCCACTAGATGGCGCTCTTCCATCTAAAAGGCTCATGTACTCTTTGTCAGAATATGTCTTTTTTTGATATTAATAGTTTATATAGTTATAAAAGCCACTTATACTTCTACATAAAACTTATTCTGAAAAAATATGACAAATGTGATATTGTACTGGGATAAGTTGCATAAATTATGATGCAACTGAAAGTTGCTGATGGCTTGCGCCATCTATCGGAATAAATATCAACTATTCTCGTTGATTTTATTCCATAATTGGCCAATTACCCATTCTTAATACACAGTACAATATCACATTTGTACTATTTTTTCACACTGTGTCGCGGTCTCACGCAATTCTGGCCTTAACTACCCGTTTCATGATTTTTCAAGATGCCTGAAGGACCTGTTTTTTGGTCGTTGAGGTACAGCTTGCACCACGCTGATGAGGGCCAACAGCCCGAAAGGCGTACGTGGTTAGCTTTTCTTGATTAATCAAAAATGGGTAATTGGCCAATTCTGGAATAATTAGAAATCAACGAGAATAGTTGATATTTATTCCGATAGATGGCGCAAGCCATCAGCAACTTTCAGTTACACGATAAAGAGAAGCCTTTTTCATAATAAAACTTATTGTTGACTTCGCTCACACAAATATCTTTAGCTTTAAGGTATGGAAGACCTTCTACAGGTGAGAAACAAGATGTTTTTATCCTGTAGAAGGTTTCCATACCCGAAAGCTAGAAGAGGTTTTAAATAAATAATTTTATTTAGAAAAAATCTATCCCTGGAGGCTTGATATTTCAACCTTAATATTAATACAAAATATCATCCACCGAATAATAAAAAAATGTAGTTTTGATTAACACCCAACTCTAATATACACTGCGTGACATTGAAAATGGAACACCAAGAAATAGTGGCCAAAAAATTATGCAAAATTCAGGGTAGACGCGCCTAACCGAGTTATGCAAATGATGTAAAATGCGCAGCTCTCGTGCGCACATGGAGTAAGATATAAGGGAAGGAACTTGCAGAAAGGACAGTATTCGTGTCGTTATTTCTTCAAGGAAAATCATTGTAGAAATTTTGTTCTTGTGTCAAAAGACACGTGTAATAACAGAGAATGCCAGGTCATCGTAAACGGAGGCAGTTCAAGCAGACAGACGCTTTTACGAGGGGCATGGTGATCGGACTGAAAAGGGCAGGTTGGTCCATACGTCAAATCGCAGCTGATACACACCTTGGTGCGTCCACGGTGCACCGACTGTGGAGAAGATGGTTGGAACAAGGAAATGTGGCAATTTATAGGAATGCCGGTGCAACCTGAGTGACGTCAGCACGTGTGGATCGGCGTATCCTTCGACAAGCAGGGACATCATTGGACGCCGTTTGCATGCCTTGCCACAGCCGCGTTCAGAAGACGAACTGTGGCAAATGGTTGAGAGGGAATGGAGAGCCATCCCTCAGGACGCCATCCGTACTCTGATTGACTCTCTACCTAGACGTGTTGCTGCGTGCATCGCCGTCCGCGGTGGTCCTACTTGCTACTAAGCCGACGCCGTTCTCGCTCTGTATTATGACATCATTTTGAAATAAAGATCACTTATTGTTCGTCCCTGTCTCTCTCTGTCTGCCGAGTTTCATCACTTTCTGGCCACTATTTCTTGGTGTTCCATTTTCAATGTCACGCAGTGTAATTTTATCTTTCATATTATATGAAACAAGTACATTTGAATTTCCTAAATGAGTTTAAAATATTCGTAAACCTATTCACAATTGAGAATTTTAAAATTACAAAATATTTTCTCACACTGAGTTTCTTTTTATTACAAAACGCTAGCTTTCAAATGATAATCGTTCTTCAACGGGCTTATTAAAAAAACGACTATTACCTACATGAATTATTTACAAAAACATACACGTGGAATGAAGAGCGATTATCGCTTGAAAGTTAGCGTCTTGTAATAAAAAGAAACTCATTGTAAGAAGATATTTTATAATTTTAAAACATTTTACACAATTTTATTATGAATTAAGAATTTATAAATATTTCCATATGATTATATCAAAGGAACTCATTTTCATTTTTATATATATGCAAATATATTTTAAACAATCAATATAATTTTAGATTAACCGGTTTATAGGGTTTCTATGTTTGATATTTGCTGATTCCTTGTTTCAATAGCTTTTTAAAAAGTATAATAAAGGAAGCGCATCTGAATCTGTATTAAAAGCAGAATCTTCTAAAATATTACCAGGAATTTTGATCTACTTCCTTAATTTACGAATTAATTGCTAAATTCTGTTTACAAACTACATGCAACGTAGAAAGCATGCAAAAATCAGCAAATATTAAAAAAAATGGAATTAATTCGAATCTTATATATTTATCTTTTTCTCTAATGAGGTATTAGTGACCATTAAGACTTAATAGATACCCAATTAAAAGTCTTTTATATGTTAGAGCCATTAGTTCAATACAGTTTTATCCTGAAAGAACGAGATAAAACTCTTATCACAGAAAAAAGAGAAGGAAAATATTTAGGAAACTTGTCTTGCTCATTAGTTCTTTCTTTAGCATGGATTTATTAAGGATTTCAGTATATATACAGTTATCATCGTCATCAAGCAACAATTCTTAATAAATAATCAATTCTGTCACCGTTTGCTTTTGTGAATGGAATAAATACCCAAATATGGCCATTTCTCATAACCATCGGTGGTTCAGTGGTAGAATGCTCGCCTGCCACGCGGGCGGCCCGGGTTCGATTCCCGGACGATGCATTTTTTTTTTTTTTTACAATTTTTAAAACTCATTTATATATTATACAAGAATGACATCCACGGCGCCAATTTATAATTGTAACGAGAAGTATTTGAATAAAAGCATTTAAACGGGTAAAACCCGTGGGTTGCCCGGGTCATTCGGCTAGTTTCAGTATATGTTCTGAAAGATTATCACGCTGGATAAAGAGTATTTATATGATGCATTAGTGGTGCCATCTGCTATAAGAAATTCAAACTAATTATGACGTCTATGATTATTTTTTTAAAATAAAAAATGCAATATAACAGCGGTATGGTAGATTAAACTGGTGAAACCGCTGAGATGGTTCACCACTGATGATCCAGGCTCTCCCATTATTTTATCATTGCAGTAAGGGCAGTAGTAAAATGATTTATTTTTTTTTAAAAAGAAAAAAGAATCATATGCGTCAAAATAGTTCAAATTTACTTTATAGAAGAGTATACAATTCTATTATAAAGTTATTGCAGTAAAACCGGTAGGAGTTTGTTTTATGTTCAAACGAAATATTCGTACTTTAATCAATACAAAGCAATAACGCGCCATTTATATACAGCAAATGATAACATTAAGACGCGCGTTTTTCTTTTACGCATCAATCAAACTTCTACTGTCCTTATTGCGTTGAAAAAATATTGGGAGGGCTTGGTTCATCAGTGGTGAACCCTCCCAGCGGTTTCACCAATTTTTAATCTACCAGACGGCTTCTTTAGAGCTCTAATACTGTATTGAATTATTCTGATTTTATATGCTATACTGAAAGGTGGAATCTCAGAAATGGTATTTGAAAAAGCTATGGACATTAGCTTTTAGGACAGTAGAATTATAAATATTAATATTTGCATCGAGAAATGTTCTTTCGTAAACAATAAGGACAAGGCCATTTAGGCATAAATCAATATAAAGAAATAACGCGCTATCTATATATAACAAATGAAGAGAGTCGGTGGAAGGGTGATCTAAACCGTTGGTTTTCTACCGTAACGACCCGGGATCAAATCTCTTAGTGGGCACTTTTTTTCTAAAAATAAAAATATACTCCAATGGCCCTCCGATTATTGCAAAAGTCCAATACCAACAACAAGTGAAAGTAACCAAACAGGTCTCTAGCAGATTTTTAAGTGCAAAAGTCGAACTGATTTTCACATGTGTAGACATGTGGTGCACTTACAGTAAAATCAGTCGCTAAATTCTACCCACCATGATTATCATGGCCTGTACTACGTGTACTAGGGATAATAATATATATATATATATATATATATATAACAACAAGAACGGTACTTTATTCAGTCAAAGGCAAATACAAGCGTGAGGTAGTTAATTCCCAGGATGAAGTGTGGCCATAATATTCGCGAAAAACTCCTTCGAAATGTCTTTCTGTTCGTCCCACTTTTCTAGTATACATTCTGCTTCGCTTATCTTTTTGTCATAGATTGTTTTCAGGTCGCAGTTGGGGTCTTCGAGATTTTTCCTTTTTTCACTGAGTGTCTCGGCGTAGATCTGTATTTGGTGGTCTAGGTTGTGATTCATTCGTTTCATCTCTCTGATGGTTTTGATGCGATCATCTGAGCAAAATATGAACTCGATGATGTTTTTATATGTGTCATTCTCGGTGTCAAGAGATTGTATAGATGTCGTTGACTTATTGGTATTATTCTCTTCATCAGTTTCCATGTCAGAGTATGGCGGAATGGTCGTCTTCGCTCCTGGGGGGTAGTCTTTGTTTTTTTCCTAATTTCTTTGTCCCTCGTTGGTCAAGGTTGTCTTCTTGAGACGCCTTACGCGGTCTTTTCTTCGTTGATGGTATTTGGTCATGTCCAGTAGATAAGTTTCCAAGCACATTTAGAATTTGCCTCATCTTTCCAATTTTGTTGTTAAGGGCTCTCCTCTGGTCGGTTTTAAGGTCATTGTAAGTTTTGGATTTGATATCTTCCTGCCTCTCGAGGTAACAGGAGATCTTGGTCTCCAGGTCAGGATGTAGCATTAGTTGCTTTTGGACTTTAGCTGCCCTCGAGGTACCAGCTCTCTTGTAGATCGTGGCAATTATTTTCTCTGTTTCCGGATCTTCTCCTTCTTCACATTCCATCAACTCTTTTTGGAGCAGGGTGGAGTCCATAGATCTTATAGAGCATATGCTAGATGTTTCATCATCATGATTTTCATTCTTTGTGGTGATGTTCAATGCGACAGTTTCTCTTGATGGGCCTGGTATAACGGGCAGGGCTGTGGGGTTGATTGCTTCTGGGTAAGTTCTTGAGATATTATTTCTGATTTCTGGGTTGAAAGGACATTTGGATTTAATATGTCCCTGTCTCTTACATCCCAGGCAGGTGATATCTTCGCCCACAAAGATCTTAAAAGTCCTTTGCATGTAGACGATTGGGATGATAGCCGGCATGTCAGTCGATTCCTTTCTCTTCAACACGACCTCTCTTCTAAGAGATGAAAGGTGTTTGAAAAGGGGGTTCTCGGTGGGGAAAGGCAGGGGTCTGACGCTAAGGATCTCTCCAAAGGGCGCTAGGGCTTTGGTGACCTCTTCATCTGGAACGAAGGCAAGGATTCCTGAAAGAATATATTTCTTTGGGGGGTTGAATAGGGGCGTTGGGTAGATGGTGTTGCCTCTTACAGCAAAGCCGTTGTTAATGAGTAGTAGGGCCTGTTCACCATTGGCAACCGACACAACGGCCAGGCCATTCATCTTTCCAACCGAGTGGATGTTTTCGTGTCCAATGATTTTGGCTATAGAGGATAGGTGCTCCTCAGCACTGCAATCCGAGAGGGCGGTGAACTGGATGGTGGAGTTAATGTTTTTACTTCTTTTTTCGTATGTTTCTTTCCGTGATTCTTCAAATTTCTTCCATTCTTGAGGCGTAAATTGTTTTCTTTGGGTATGCAAATTGCCTTGCTGTTTGTTTTTCTCTAGAGATGGTAAATCAGCGATTAATGGTTTAGATGTAAATGATTTTTCTTCATGAGGGTGAGCAACCAATGAGACTTCAGCAGCAGATGACGTGTTGGATGACGCAACGACCAACTTGGCCGTTGCCATGGTAATGAGGCAAAGCTACAACTTGTAGCTTTGCGGATTTATGAAAATTGTGAAATAAAAAATATTTTAAACTTGTTGAAATTCGATGAGTGATGGTTCTAAATGAAGCCTGAGTAGAGATGAGAAGAATGATACAATTTTGAATTAGCAAAACAGACTTTAAGCTGGCGAAAAAGCGAAAGACTCAGGAGCTCGCGCGACGCGTGGCCGCACGGCCATATATATATATATATATATATATAGTGTAGAAACTATATAATAAAATTATAACAGTGATTCTAATTTTAAAAACTTAAGGAGCAAACTGATAATAATGATAACTTATATCAGTTAGATTTGATTAGATTAGCAAGCTAAATCTAAATTAATTATAATAATAAATAGTTATTTAATTTTATAGTCCAGTTTTGTATTAAGATTATCTTCACTATTATGATCATTTAAATACAAATTATAGAATTTTGTAAAATGTTATTAATTTGTAGATAGAGAGAGAAAAAAAAAAATCCTTTACTTCTATTACATCCTCAAGTTAATTATATAATTATAATTAATAACAATAAAAAAATTAACAAAGTAACGTCTATTACATCGGCTTTTACACGTCATTCAGACATACTCTAATCCTATATATAGAATAATCGAAGAGATAATATATATAATAGTTAGAAAAAAGATAGAAAGACAGAACCATGCACTTTTAATCAAACTAATAATAAGGAAAAGAAAAAAAAAAACAAAAAAGAGTTTTATAAAGAAGGTAGATAAGATTGTTAGTATATATATATATATTTTTTATGATTTTATATTTTATCCTTTTTTTTTTTTTTAAAGATTTTTAAAGGTTTTTTTATTTTATAATATGATTATAAATAGTTGTATTTAGTAATATAACTATAGTATGAATTAACATTTGTTATAAGTTTGGATATTATGTTTTGAAACCCTAATGGTAGACCAGACATACACAAAAAACTTTAAATTGAAATAAATTGGAAAAAGAGATCTGCTGGAACGGGGATCATCAGATAAAATTCCAGCGACATTTCAACCCCTTGAAATGTCGCTGGAATTTTATCTGATGATCCCCGTTCCAGCAGATCTCTTTTTCCAATTTATTTCAATTTAAAGTTTTTTGTGTATGTCTGGTCTACCATTAGGGTTTCAAAACATAATATCCAAACTTATAACAAATGTTAATTCATACTATAGTTATATTACTAAATACAACTATTTATAATCATATTATAAAATAAAAAAACCTTTAAAAATCTTTAAAAAAAAAAAAAGGATAAAATATAAAATCATAAAAAATATATATATATTGTTGCACCAGGTTGCGGCTTGGCAGACTCTTCAGCCTTGATTCTCTCCTGTGCTGGGTCTTGCATCTTACCAGAGCGTGTTTCAACCATCCTACAAATTTATAAAAGGGAATAATGAGATAAGTCTACTTTATGTAGCCACCAGAATAATTTATTTATTTTCTCACATCAAAGAGAGCAGTGAAGTCACAGTGTACCTAAATACAAATGATGATAATCTAAAAATAATCTGTTTTAAATAAAAATCATAGAATATAAAAATAAATAAATATATAATTTAAATTTCAAATATATT
This sequence comes from Cordylochernes scorpioides, assembly GCA_030710605.1. Taxonomy (NCBI): domain Eukaryota; kingdom Metazoa; phylum Arthropoda; class Arachnida; order Pseudoscorpiones; family Chernetidae; genus Cordylochernes; species Cordylochernes scorpioides. The sequence continues at coordinate 84,155,480 of CP092872.1, read as the reverse complement.
AAAAATAATATAATAAATACGCCATTAATCATGATGTAACACTTCCCCCTCTCCAGAGGTCGTCACGTCCTCGTGAGTTACCTCATCAATTCTCTCAAAATAGGGTTTGAGTCTTGAGACATGGACAATCAATGGGTCTTGGCCAGGATTATCTTTCGGCTCAATTAAGTAATTTACGTTAGACAGCTTCTTTAATATTCGATATGGGCCAAAATATTTTCTCAATAGTTTTTCGCATTTTCCGATTTTCCTGACTGGTGTCCAAACTGCCACTAAATGTCCTGGTTCATAGATTTTCTCATTGTGTTTTTTGTCATAGTTTCTTTTCATTCTTTCCTGAGTCTTCTCTGTGTTGTTAATGACTACCTGTCTCGTCCTTGCTATTTTATCTAAGTAGTTTTCTATATATTCGTCGTAATCGTCCATGTTACTGTCCGTTGGGATATTCTCGTCGTCTAAGAGGGACATGGGTTCCCTTCCAAACAACAGGAAAAATGGAGAGTAGCCTGTGGTTTCTTGAATCGTGGTATTATACGCGTGGGTGATAAAAGGGAGGATTTCATCCCAGTTCTTTTGGTCTGTGTTCACATACATGCTGATCATATTGATTAAAGTTCTATTTAGCCGTTCCGTTAGTCCGTTAGTCTGGGGGTGGTAGCTCGTTGTGAAGCAGTGTTTCACTTTGCACATTTTCATTACCTCCTTCATCAAATTGCTAGTGAATTGTGAACCTCTATCGCTAATAAGAAATCTTGGGGCCCCGTGACGTAAAATAATATGTTCGATTAAAAATGTAGAGACTTCTTTCACGGTTGCTTCTGATACTGCCTTTGTTTCAGCATACTTGGTATAATAATCAGTCAACACAATTATCCACTTCCTTCTTCTTTTCGTTGATGGCAAGGGGCCAACAAAGTCAATTCCGATTCTTTCAAAAGGGTAGTTAGCTGGGGGAATAGGTTGTAGAAGTCCAGAAGGCAAGTGATTTGAACCTTTCCGACTTTGGCAAAGATGGCACGTCTTTACAAATTCTGAAACATCTTTCAACATGGAAGGCCAATAGTATTTATTCTTCAATCGGTAAGTGGTTCTGGCGACGCCCAGATGGCCATTCAGCATATGGTTGTGGTATTCACTCATGACTTCCTTCCTTCTCTTCTTTGGCACTACCAGCAACCATGCCCTACCTTCAGGATTTGGATTTTTCTTGTAGAGACACCCATTTTCTTCTTTGAAGTTCTGTGTAATTGAACGCTTGTTTCCACTAAGGTTCTCCTTAATATTCTCAATAAAATCATCCTTTTCGTCTATTATTTGATTCAGAAATAGTCTTTCATAATCTTCGTCCCATTCGTTTTCAGGTAAGGGTCCTCTAGATAGACCATCAGCGTCCAGATGTTTTTTACCCGATTTATGTATGATTTCGAAATTATATTCCTGAATCCTCAGTGCCCATCGTGCTAATCGGCCGGTCGGATCTTTCAGATTCTTAAGCCAGCATAGTGCGTGATGGTCAGTTACGATTTTGAAGTGCCTTCCATATAGGTAGGGTCGTAACTTGGACATTGACCACACAACAGCTAGACATTCTTTTTCGGTAGTCGAATAATTTTGCTCAGGTTTGCTCAGTGTTCGACTTAAATATGAGATAACTTTTTCTTTATCGCCGAACTTTTGGACTAATGTTGCACCCAGGCCGATGTTAGATGCGTCAGTATGAATGTAAGTAATTGCATTCGGGTCAAAGTGCCCTAAGATTGGAGGATTTATCAATGCTACTTTAAGGGTTTGAAATGCTTTTTCTTGATTTTCTGTCCAGGTAAAAGGTACATTCTTTTTTATAAGACTGGTTAATGGATCGGCAATTTTTGAAAAACCTTTGATAAATTTTCTATAATATGAGCACATTCCTAAAAATGATTGAACTTCTTTTATCTTTTTGGGCCGAGGAAAATCTCTAATAGCCTTGATATTATGCTCCGCTGGTTTTATACCATGTTGATTAGTTATATGGCCAAGAATCTCCAGTTCTTCGAAAGCAAATTGGCATTTTTTGTTGTTCAATTTTAAATTAGCCTCGCGAAAACATTTTAAAACAGCTTCTATTCTTTTGAGATGTGTTGAAAAATCCGAGCTATAAATGATTACGTCATCTAGATAACATAAGCAAATTTGCCATCTAAGATTACCAAGCATATTTTCCATGTTCCTCTCAAATGTAGCAGGGGCATTGCATAGACCAAAGGGCATTACGTTGAACTCATATAGGCCATGTGCTGTAGTGAAGGCTGTCTTTTCTTTATCTTTCTCCTCAACCTCTACTTGCCAATATCCTGATTTAAGGTCAATTGCTGAAAAGTATTTGGATCCTTGAAGTGTATCCAATACTTCATCAATTCTGGGAATTGGGTAAACATCTTTCACTGTTACATCATTCAATTTTCTGTAGTCAACGCAAAATCTGTACTTACCATCTCGCTTCTTGACCAAGATTACAGGGAAGGACCATGGACTCGAGGATGGTCTAATTATGCCGTCTCTGAGCATTTCATCAATTTGTTCTTTTATGATTTCTCGCTCTTTCGCGCTCACCCTATACGGCTTGTGTTTGATCGGTTTCGCGCCTTCTGTATCGATCCGATGTTTCGCTAAGTTGGATCTTCCTAATCCCGACGAAAACAAATCCTCGTACCTTTCCAAAACTTGTTTCAATTGCTCCTTTTCCGTATATGCTAAATTTTCGTTTATCTGAAATTGGGGTTCTTCATGCTCTTTTTGTTCACTTTCTTCCATAAGATTCACTTCGGCTGGCTGGCTTCCAAAGCACAATGTTTGATTTTTTAATATTTTTAATGGTCGAGGGTAAGGGTTTGTTATCCAGATATATGTTTCCTTATTCACAACATTTATTAAGCTTCTCGCTAGTCGAAGTCCATTTGTTTGAAACATTTTATGGTTCTCCTCGATGATGTATTCGCCATCCTTCTGCTTCTACAAATGCATTAATCAATTTAATAGAAAGTTCTGGTATAATGGCATCCTTTGCACTTTTTATTTTCTTCTGTTGATATTTGATTACGTCACGATTTTCTGTCAAGTCATATTCGATTATTTCACGCTGACAATCAATTTTTGCGTTCATTTTCTTAAGAAAATCACGTCCAAGTATAAATATTCGCAAATGTGTTCTCATTATCACAAATTGATGTGTAATTGTTTTGTCATCAAATTTTATATTTAAAATAATATTTCCTACGATATCTAATTCTTTGCCATCGGGTCCGGAGCACATTTTATCAGGATTTATTATTTCAAGACCTGTGTTAAGAGCTGTACTAAGGTCGACCACTGAAAGATCGGCGCCTGTATCAATCAAAGCTTCGCAGATACCGATTCTATCCACGTTAATGTTCATTTTATATTTGGGGTCTAACTTTTTAATTCCATTTATGGTCGACTTGCTTTGATTGACGGACTCAGGCGCGATGTTTAGTTTAAATCTTCTAATGCAGCATATCTATTCCTTGTAGGGATACTCGAGTACGGGCTATTACTTACGTCAGAGTAGAGCAGAGGTCTCGACTTCTGAGTTCCATTATCCATTCGGATTTCTTCTTCGACCTTGTCTTGTGTAACTATGGGGTCCTCTTCCACAATTCTTACAAACCTGACTCTGCAATACCGCGCTACGTGTCCTGGCTTGTTACACTTGAAACATATTGGTCTCCCGTCTTCTGTCCTATTCCTATTTGAATTTGGATTCTTATTGTATGTTTTACTTGGGTAGACCGGTTTTGGCTCAGGATTGGGAGGGTAAGATCGTCTAGGGGCAGATACCTGGGGCAGAGGCTTGTTCTGGTAATACCTCGGAGTGGGGGCCTGGGGCTTGGAGGTGTTCTGGTAGTACCTCGGAGCGGGGGCCTGGGGCTTGGAGGTGTTCTGATATGGTCTTCTGAACGACGTAGCATTCTTCCATTGCTCTTGATGATGGGGACGAGGAGAGCGTGGTCCATTATAAAGAGCTTTTGATTTTTCTGCACGTTCTTGGTAATTCTTTTCGAACAAATCCAGCTTTTTACAAATTTCTAGAAGTTCATTGGTATTTTTAGGAGGGTTTAGGTGAAGGGCAAAAGAGTATTCTTTCTTTAACCCTCCAATAACCCAGTTTATTTTAGTCTCTTCTTCCATTTGGGGGTCGACCTTGTTGCACAGTACAAGGATATCCTCTGCGAACCTGATTGCAGGTTCATTCCACTGTTGTATCCTGTTTAATCTCATCCTCATTTCTTCTTTGTTGGCGTCTGAGGCAAAATCCTCAATTAGGCGGCTCTTGAAATTTTCCCAGCTGGTGAAACTTACTTTGTGTAGGTTCAGCCAGGTTTTGGCGCTACCAATCATATTCATGGCAGCATAACGGGAGATAATGTAGTCTGCCCAATGGTACAGGAAGCCAATTTCTTCAAGAGATTCAATCCATGGGCGAGGGTCTTCTGTTCCATCATACTTGGGGATGTCGATGTTGGGATTCAGGACAACTGGGTCGGAACTAGCATCTCTACCAATTGTTGCACCAGGTTGCGGCTTGGCAGACTCTTCAGCCTTGATTCTCTCCTGTGCTGGGTCTTGCATCTTACCAGAGCGTGTTTCAACCATCCTACAAATTTATAAAAGGGAATAATGAGATAAGTCTACTTTATGTAGCCACCAGAATAATTTATTTATTTTCTCACATCAAAGAGAGCAGTGAAGTCACAGTGTACCTAAATACAAATGATGATAATCTAAAAATAATCTGTTTTAAATAAAAATCATAGAATATAAAAATAAATAAATATATAATTTAAATTTCAAATATATTAAAAATAATATAATAAATACGCCATTAATCATGATGTAACAATATATACTAACAATCTTATCTACCTTCTTTATAAAACTCTTTTTTGTTTTTTTTTTTCTTTTCCTTATTATTAGTTTGATTAAAAGTGCATGGTTCTGTCTTTCTATCTTTTTTCTAACTATTATATATATTATCTCTTCGATTATTCTATATATAGGATTAGAGTATGTCTGAATGACGTGTAAAAGCCGATGTAATAGACGTTACTTTGTTAATTTTTTTATTGTTATTAATTATAATTATATAATTAACTTGAGGATGTAATAGAAGTAAAGGATTTTTTTTTTTTTTCTCTCTCTATCTACAAATTAATAACATTTTACAAAATTCTATAATTTGTATTTAAATGATCATAATAGTGAAGATAATCTTAATACAAAACTGGACTATAAAATTAAATAACTATTTATTATTATATATATATATATATATATATAAATCAATGTTTGTATGTTTGTTTGTTTGTATGTCCGGTATACAAATTCGCAATAGTTCACTAATTCAAAATAAAATTTCCATACATAGATAAAATAAATACGAGGAAGACGATAGGCTATTTTAAAAAATATATAAATCAATTATTAAAACTATATATTCAAATTATTATACTTAGCTCACGAACAGCGCCCTCTATCAAATATTAGATTGAATTATGCCGATGCAAACAAATAGATAATGCTAATAACAAACAATTATAAAAAAATCTTATCTAAATATATATCACTCGGGTAGATATGCACACGGGTCAATCCCGGGACGAAGCCCGGGTCACCCGTCTAGTAGTATATATAGCAAATGAAAATATTAAGACGCGCATGTTTCTTTTACAAATCAATCAAACTTCTACTGTTCTTACTACTCATACTTTAATGATCTCATCTCTTAATTATACTTAAAATAATCAACCTCTAAAGTTATTACCCTAGAAAGATGTCTTACATTAAAAGTAAAACGACATCCCAAGTTCGCTAGCATATGTATCGGTGAGATGGGGTTACATAATGATTATTTCAACGATTCTCTTTCTATGTAAATCAATATGCAAAATTTATTCTAAAAAAATAGATTTTAAAAGATATTGTGACTATTTTTTAACTTGAATTTATTGATCCTCTTATGTCAAAAGCTCTTTAAACAGAAGCCCAACAATATATTTGTCATTTTAACCCGAACTACTGTTTTTTTTTCGAAGCCAGAATAAATTCTATAGAATTTTCTATAAATATTTTATTTAAATTCGACACCTAGAGGTGTGTGTGCTCTCTGTTTATTCTGGATGAATAAATTCTTTTTTGAAGTGGGAGTGTGATGGAGAAAGATGGTAATTGTGGAATATTTTCCAGATGAAATACCACTTTCAGTTTTTAAAATAAATATAAATAGGGCATCGTTCATTTTATATATAGAGTAAATATATTGTTTAGAAATGTATAAAGTATTTTTGATATAGTGTTATAAAATTATAGTGATATAATATTGCGTATAATATTTCGATATATTATTTATTTGGTTACCTCAGGATCTCCTGAAGCAAACTAATGCGGGGTGAGCTACCTGGATTATATATATAAGGTTTTGTATTTTAACAAATTAGGGCTATAACAATTTCACGTTTTAGCTCGGCAGTTACTCGTCATATGAGCGGAACACATATAGGGGAAACAATTATTAAAAAAGGATAAATTGAAAATGCATTAAGATAATATAAATAAATAAATATATATATATGTGGTAATTTAAACCAACAACCTTACATTGTATAGTACTTATAACAAGATTTTCATGTTGTATAATAGAAACACATCTGTAAATGATTATACGCATGATTGACATGGGTCATTACATCACCATATGTAATGTACTTTGTACAAACTGAGGATAAATAAATAAAACTCTGTAATAGATTAAGAGTTGAGCTAAAGCAGAAATCGAGATGTAGCAGTCCCACAACAAAGCCTAAGGATAGGAAACAGCCAGGGCGTTGCCAGAGTATACAATTTCGCTTACGATCCACGCTCTTTTTGCATATATCCGCTGAAATTCAATACTTCCTCACTCGGCAAAGATATATAAGACCTCCGCTCTAGCCGAATATATAGTCACTTCACCATCAGCGGGAGCTCTCGTCACTTCATCTTCTGATGCTCGACCATGCCGTATATCAGTAAGAAAACTTCTTATATCCCCATCTTTCGCTGCTTAGCTCGACTTCTCTCAGTTCACGGAACTTTCCTAATACAACTGTGTCTCTTCGTTTTTTGTGTGGACATTCCCAAGTTTTCCACTCTGCCTCGACCACGACTGCCTGTACTCTGTGAGAACTGTTGAAGGTCTTCCAAGGTGCATTGCAAAGTTCCTGAGTGTTCCTCTCAGTTAACACAGTATAGCGAGAGTCGAAAGGATAACACACCACAGTTTAAGTCGACTGGATACCTCACCACATATATATATTATGATGAATTAGCGGCCATCTAGTATGAAATTCGAAACTATTATAGACGTTTATGATTCTTTTAAAATTTAAACAATTTCTACTACCCTTACTGCAATGGAAAAATTAATGGGAGGGCCTGGCTTATCAGTGGTGAACCCTCCCATACATAAATAGGATAAAATTTCGGAAGGATGATATTCACGTACCAAAAGAGACACCTCTCCCTTCAAATGTGCATCAGAACGATGTGACTATGTATCACCCTAGTAAAAAAAAACTATATTAGTGATTAGAGTCTTCTTGTCTGAATTTGCCAGAGTTTTGTCCATGTGTTGCGAGTGTACATGTGGAATTTCTACGATTACAGAATTATATTTCCATAGGGTAGCTAAACACCCATCACAAAGACTTCAAAGACAGATACTATATAAGCAAAATAAAAAAATAGTGATAGTTTCGATCTGGGGGATTAAACTGGCGATATCGCTTGGAAGGTTTACTAGTGATGAGCTAAAAATTTTGCAATTATGTTTAATCTTCAGTTCGCCAATTGTAAAAATCTTCCTTCATCTAAAAGAAGGCAATAACGTTTAATAGTTTCATCTTTTATCTACAGAGAACACGCTATGTGTATTGTTTATAGTGAAAACTATAAAATAAACATATCAAAGTGTCTGTTCTTGCATTCACAATCTACAGCTCATATATCATAAATTAAATGAACTTCACAAAATAGCCAATTCTTGAAATATCCGGCATTCGACGAATAGGAAACAAAATAGAAGATTCGTGATTCGTACGCAAAAAAAAGGAAGTTCTTAGCTCACAAAACAAATTATGAAAATACTTGCTCTCATATGGAAAAAGAAACAGATTTTACGTTCAGGAAACAGAAAGATTCTTTCTCTGACATAAAAATAAATATATTATAAAATATTTGTCCTCACGAAAAAAAACAAAAACAATATACATATATCCGCGTTCAGGAAACATAAAGAATACTTCACTCACCAAAAAAAAAAAAAAAGTTCATAAAATATTTGTACTTACAATAAAAAAGAGAAACAGGATGCAGATATCTTCGTTCAGGATAAAGAAAGATTCCTTCACTCACAAAAAAAAAAAAGATCATAAAATAGTTGTCCTCACAATAAAAATAATAAAAAAAAACAATATGCAGATATTTGCGTTTAGGAAACAACATAAAGATTCCTTCATTCACAAAACAGAAAATAATATCAAGGTTCTTACATAACACCCACCCAAATATTATTCAAAGCTAAAACACCACTGACCCCTGCTGTCAAACGGATACAGAACCTAATCGAATATCGACTTCCAAAGTTATTATCTTGGACGCACGCCCCTGGGCAGGAAATATTTTCCTTGGACATGACTTTTATCCTAACTGTGCTACTTATTTATGTGGATCAACTCTCACAATTCTCTATAAATCTATCACTAAGTGCCTGTACTTAGTAAAGCTTTGTTTTAAATAATACATAACAATAACGCGCCATCTATATAATACAAATGAAAACACCAAAACGCCAATGTTTCTTTTCACAAATAAATCAAACTTATACTATCCTTACTGCGTTGAGAAATATATATTGGGAGGGCTTGGCTCATCAGTGGTGAATCCTCCCAGCGGTTTGGCCAATTTTTAATCTACCAGACCGCTTCTTTAGAGCTTTAATACTACATTGGATCATTCTGCTTTTATATGCAACACTGAAGGGTGGAATCTCATAAATGGTTTTCAAGAAAACTATGGACATAAGCTTATAGGACAGTAGAATTACATCTAAATATTTGCATCGAGCAATTTTCTTCGGAAGACAATAAGGACGAGGGAAGTTAGGCTTATAATACAAATGAAAACACCAAAACGCGAATTTTTTCTTTTCACAAATAAATCAAAATACTATCTGTCCTTACTGAGATGAAAGAATATATTGGGAGGGCTTGGCTCATCAGTGATTTTCCTGTCATTTGTGATTCTAATGAATAATTTAAATGCATGCGCTTATTGCTATTATCTCTATATATATAAAAGTCAATTTCTGTCTGTCTGTCTGTTTCGCGATAAACCCAAAAACTACTGAACCAATTGGTACCAAATTTTGCATGTCGCTTTTTATAAACCTGAGGAAAATTTTCGGCTTCATTTTGAATAGTATTTTTGGCTATTTCTTTTTTTCATTTGAAGAACTTTTTTTTTACGCGGACTAATCCGGAATGGAATGAATACCTAAATATGGCCATTTTTTTAAAGCATCTGTGGTTCAGTGGTAGAATGCTCGCCTGCCACGCGGGCGGCCAGGGTTCGATTCCCGGCCGATGCATTTTTTTTAACAATTTTTAAAACTCATTTATATTATATCTTCTTCTTCTATATATATAAAAATGAATGTTTGTATGTTTGTTTGTTGGTTTGTATGTCCGGTATACAAATTCGCAGTAGTTCACTAATTCAAACCAAAATTTCCATACATAGGTAAAAAAAATACGGGAAAAACGATAGGCTATTTTAAAAAATATATAAATCAATTATTAAAACTATATATTATTAGTCAGAAAATGATGATGACGATATTGCTGTATCATGTAAGATTATCAGATACAAAATTATATCGGGAAAAATTCCAAAAAGCAGAGACCACGGGTGAAACCAGCTCATTATTTTGTACGCGTGAACAAAATTCTAACAGAAAAACATTCATTCGAGCAGAAAACAAAAGCCAGATCATCTTTCTATAAAAATATCGCTTTTCAGACACAAAGTTTGGAGCGGGACGATTCACAAGAGTGACATCCACGCCGCCAATTTATAATTGTAACGAATAGTATTTAAATAAAAACATTTAATCGGGTAAAACCCGGGCGTTGCTCGGGTCATTCGGCTATCTTCTATATATATAAAAATGAATGTTTGTATGTTTGTTTGTTTGTTTGTTGGTTTGTATGTCCGGTATACAAATTCGCAGTAGTTCACTAATTCAAACTAAAATTTCCATACATAGGTAAAAAAAAAATACGGGGAAGACGATAGGCTATTTTAAAAAATATATAAATCAATTATTAAAACTATATATTATTAGTCAGAAAATGATGATGACGATATTGCTGTATCATGTAAGATTATCAGATACAAAATTATATCGGGAAAAATTCCAAAAAGCAGAGACCACGGGTGAAACCAGCTCATTATTTTGTACGCAGGAACAAAATTCTAACAGAAAAACATTCATTCGAGCAGAAAACAAAAGCCAGATCATCTTTATATAAAAATATCGCTTCTCAGACACAAAGTTTGGAGCGGGACGTTTCACAAGAGTGACATCCACGCCGCCAATTTATAATTGTAACGAATAGTATTTAAATAAAAACATTTAATCGGGTAAAACCCGGGCGTTGCCCGGGTCATTCGGCTAGTATGCTATATTTTTCTAATTCTATCTAAACATCGAACATAAATAAGACAGATTATATCTCGAAATCCTTAATTCCTAAAGTAACTAGAAGTTTCTACGACTATATTTCTTGGTCGTTGATGTACAATCTGTACTAGGCTGTGACAATAGCCAACTGTCTTAAACCCGTACTTGGTTCGTTTTTTCTTGATAGATTATCAAAATGATTATTTGAACAATGTCTTGTAACTATAACTAAAGTTCTGTTCATATCTCTTCCGATTAATGCTGTACATTTTCAGTGAATATTTAGCTTCACAATCATGAAGATTTCTTTTTATATTATTTTTTCTTTATCTTTTTCTGTGTACACACATATTACTCTTACATTTTATATTAGTGAGATAGAAAATATACCAATATATGAGATAAAACATATACCAATTACACATGGTACTGGCCATGATGGGTAGGAATTTGTGGTCATTTTTATCGTAAATGCAAAACGTAGTTACACATATGTAGAATTCAGATCAGATGAGTTTTCCCTACTGAGAAATATTGAGATAAGTTATGCAAGCACTGGCAGCAAAGACCCTAGCACATGTATAATTATGGTACCTCAAGAAAACCAACACCCAATATATCTGCTGGCAGGATTTCTACCCTTTCGTAATTTGTCAACTTGTCCCTAAAGTGTCAAGCGATTCATAAAGAATTTGCTTATTCTCCTCAAGACCTTAATTTAGCACATATATAAGTAGCCTTTCAACATTACCCTCACTGTCGGTCAACCCCCTACCAACAGTTTTTGTTGGTTTAATCCATACACACATGATCGATTTAATTTTGTATTGGGCTATTCCCCTCATGAATCCGGCTCTATAGTAAATTTCTTTGATAAATCATTAAATAAATCTATATAGACATAAGGTTTCAGGACAGTCAATTGTATTAAGATACTTGCAAAGAAGCATAGTTCTCCTGAAAACAGTTTAAATAATAAAAAAATCTTTAACCCTTGTTGTAGAGCAACAACATGTTATTCATAATGCTCTCTGGATACAATATGTTTTTCAATTTATTCAAATACTATAATGATACAGGCTATGATGGCAGGTAGTTAGCACTACTACCTTTTACTATAAATGCACTACATGTCTACACATGTAGAAGGTAGTACGAAATCTGTACTTACAGGTATGCCAGTACCGCGTTTGGTTAATTTAATTCACTGATGAAGTTGGACTTTTGTATAAATCGAGTAGTCATTGAAGCAATATTTTTCTTTAGAAATTGAATGATATAGCACATATTGGATTATAGATTATAATACAAGAAAAAAAGACCTAATCCAAATAATTTATTAGTGTGTGACGTTTCGGCAAAAGCATTGTCACCATCATCAGACAAAAGAATAAATGATTTTTTTTATTTTTACACATTTATACATTTATTATTTTGCATGATGATGGTGACAATGCTGTTGCTGAAACTTCACACACTAATACATTATTTGGATTAGGTCTTATTTTCTTGCTTTAGAAAATAAAGTGCCTAATGCAGAATTCTATTTCAGGTCATAACTGTCGAAAATAATCAACTGTTTATACCATTCATATATCATAAAACTCTTAAATTAATTAAATAAATGTATTAATTGAATATATATTTGCATATTTCCTGCCACATGTTGTATGCAAATTGATACCTTTATAATCCCAGCTATAATCCTGGTAGCTAATGAAGGTATGCAATTATCTGACACAGAGTCGAGATAATTCTCTAACCTAATCCTTTCTAACTACCAATTAGTAAAATGAACCTTCCTCATTCCCTCTTAACTATCACACAGCACGTTAACTAATACAAGATTAGGTTAAGTGAATTCTAATATCTTAATGTATATATATAGCCAAAATAAATAGTATGACGTTTATCAATATTAATTTACGGTCCGTTTATTAGGAATTGGATGAATGGCTTGAGTTTCCTCAGAGTTCTTCTCTCGAGTGAATATTTGCTCAGCCAACATTGTCTTAGCAAAGAATTATATTGATCTAGGAATATTCACCCGACATTCATGAAGAAAACTTAAGGAAGTAGAAAATCTTTGATGTCGACAGTGGTCTGTTTTTTTAAAGATATTCATAATAATTATTATAATTATAATCCTCTGTATCAATTATATTAAATTGGCGAAACCGCTGGGAGGGTTCATCACTGATGAGCCAAGAGAGCCCTCCCAATATATTTTTTCATCGCAGTAAGGACAGTAGAAGTTTGTATCGTTTATGAAAGAAACATTCGTGCTTTTAAACCCTTTCATTTTATGTAATTAGATTTATATTTTATTAATCGAACAGTCATAGTAAATTTTATTCACTTTCTCTCTTAGTTATCTTGTGTGTCTTTAATAAAGATCACTGTAATATCTTTCAGAGTTATTATCTGATTCCTGATATATATACTAAAAGATATAACTTGGTTAAGTTTTATCCATGAGTGTATTTGGTAATTCTAAAATTTATAGAAAAATGATCATAGATATATTCGCGTAGGCATAATATCTTTTTATTTTCATATTTATAAAGTTCCAACATTTCTGATAGAAAAAACTCTCAATAACTGCTTGAAATGCAATAGTGTGGAAGCTCCTCCAGAACATATATTATAATGTTCAGAACTGACAATAGAAGGCCTATTTTCCAGGCCTATAAATACAGGGTCCATTATGAAAGAAATGAGCATTTACTGGCAAAATACATTTATTGATCGTAATTTGTGCAAATGTTCAATATTCTTCAAAATATACTCCTCCTGCATCAATACACTTGCGGAGACGCGTTTGCCATGCCTGAAAAAGCACCCTGAAACTCCTCGAAAGGAATGCTTCTCAGGAACGTTGTAACATGGTGTTGGAAGTTTTCCACGCTTTCCCAATGTTTTCCTTCCATCTCTCTCTTGAGTCGCGGAAACAAAAAGAAGTCCCATGGAGCTAAGTCGGGACTGTAAGGGGGGTGAAGGATCACCGAGGTGTTGCTCCGGGCCAGGAAGTTGGTAATGATGAAGGCTGTGTGACTGGTGGCATTGTCATGGTGGAGCTTGATCGTGTCTTCAATGTCAGTCCTCACGCGTGCGATCCGGCGTTTCAATCTCCTGAGCACCTCCAGGTAAAAGACTGAATTTACAGTTTGTCCCTGCGGTAAAAACTCACAATTAAATATTCCTCAGAAGTCAAAGGAGACAATGATCATCGTTTTGATGCGCGACTTGCTCATTCGCGCTTTCTTGGGGCGTGGGGATGATTTTGTGTGCCATGCACAGCTCTGCCTTTTAGACTCTGAATCGTATTCAAACATCCAGGATTCGTCTCTGGTTACTACAGAGTTCAGAAAGTCCGGTTCATTTTAATCAAATCCAACAATTCTTGACAGCGCAAAACTCGAAGTTCTTTCTGGTCTTGCGTCAACACTTTCGGCACAAGCTTCACACAGACCTTTCGCATTTACAGATCCTCGGTGACTATCCCATGTACCACAAATGTGGACATGTGTAATGTGTCAGTAATTTGCTGGATACTTAATCGACGGTCGGTACGCAAAACTTCGAGCACACGATCCACGTTCTCGTCAGTTCTGGCCGTTGTTGGGCGTCCTGAACGGGGTTCGTCGGCGACCTCCTCCCGGCCCTCCTTGAACGCCTTGTGCCACTTCCCAGACTGTGATCTTGAAATACAATCGTCCTTGAAGGTTTTTTGCAGCATCTGGAATGTTTCGGTTGCACTTTTTCCAAGCCTCACGCAAAACTTTATGGCGTATCGTTGTTCAAGCGAACGCTCCATCGCGCTATGTTACAAAAGTTGAAAACACACTTCAAGCGGAGGCATGTATCTCCCCTCACACTCCTCGAACTCAACTGACGACTGGATGGATTGAAACGGCATATCCCTCCACCACATTTCCCACGGTTTTACCTTGCTGCCATCTATCGTCGCGTCACAATAACATTATGCTCATTACTTTCATAATGGACCCTGTACTATCGCAAAATTGGAGAGAAGTGAATTTCGGGAATTGGTTTAACTATGTATAGATAAGCACCACCACCACATTTCTAATAAATTTTCTTGCAATTTTTAATCGCAGAAAGGTTTGTTAAATTGTATGTGAAGTATAATATTTCATACAATTTCGTTTCTCAATTTTATTATAGAATATAAAGGTGTATCTAGTAATATCTATAGTTATTTTCTGAATCCCGATATATACATGCTAAAAGGTACAACTTCCTTAAGTTTTTTCTATGTGATGGGATATAGCTTAGATAAAAACCAGGAGATCGTTGGTATTAATAGGTCTTTTATTGATTTATATTACACAAGCTTTCGATAATAAGTCTTTCTAAAAGTTATAAAGGGAAAGTGTTATTATTATAATGCATTGAAATATCAGAAACATACGAAACAACATGGTCATAAACTATCCCATAGATGTAGGCACTCTTCTATATATAACACAATAGTTCACGAATTTATAAAAATAAATTTGAAGTCTCGAGATATCATTCATCCAGCATGTATCATCCATCCACCACGTACGTATATTTTCAACAATTTTTGATTTTCAAACAGAAATAATGTTGAATATTTTTCTCTCAGTATATAGTAGGTATTTAAAATTAGTATATAATAATGTAGTCCGCCCCAGGCTGACGAGGGCCATTAGCCCGAAACCATGGTCTCTAGGTGGACGCTTTTCAGTTTGCCAAAGCTGGTGTTGTGGCTTAGTCACCGACCCGAGACCGCTAGTTTGCGGTGACGGTCAATAGGTGGCGTCTAGGTTTGACGTCTATTTTGACGGGAGAGGCGACCTTTGTGTCTCTTTAAATCAATATCCTCCCGGCAAAATTTCCATCTATATAATAATGTGTATATAAAAAATGTATTTATTATTAAATTGTTAAAGGGATAATCCTGTTGAAAGACTGACAAGTCCGAAAGCTTGAAAATAAAAAGTTGTACAAGAAACTTAACCCTGGAAGATTATTTTATTTTATAATACTAAAATCTAGAGAGGAGCATTGTTCTCGAAAGCCTTCGTATTATCTACCAATATAAAGAGACGTTTTGCCTAAAGACCTACTAAGTAATGATAATAGACACATTATAAATTCTTCAATACATAAAACTCTCTTTCTTTATTTCAGACCTTGCGTTGACCCGCTGCCACGCTTTTCAAGAAAACCTAATTCTTTAATATAGATGGAAATTTGGCCGGGAGGATATTGATCAATAAAGAGAAAGGTCAACTTTCCTGTGAAAATAGACATCGAAACTAGAGGCTACATCTATTGACCATCACCGAAAACAAAGTTCTAACACCGGTTTTGGTAAACTGAGAAGCATCCACTTGGAGACCATGGTTACGGGTTGATGGCCTTCTTCAGCCTGGGGACATTTATTTTCATAGATCAATACTCTCCCAGGACATTCTCTCTCTCTATATATATCTTATATTTAATAATGAGATTTCTGCTGTTGATTTTGGAATTGTTGTGATTATCTTGATTTTGGTTATCTTGAGAATTAAGCTATGGTGGTGCATTCGTGGTTAATAATTTTGAAAGAATAATCATAAAAATAGTAAAGATTAGATATTGCTTTAATTGAGCTAAGAAATATAAAAACATAATTGGATAAGAGTATTGCCTGGCTTAAGGCGTAAGAATAAAAAAATTAAAAGCTTATTCACATAATGTACAAATGTTTTGGGTCGGCCAACGGGGAAGAACAACAATGAGTACTTATAGGGAAAAGCGTGACCTCTGGCGGTCGACTAAAACAGAGTATTTATGTCTATGAAATTATAATTTTAAACAAAATAACACTTTAATATATAACATTTTTAAATAAAATATTTCAATATAACATATATATATGAAAAACAATAGCAAAAATAAAAGATAAGTGGGTCAGGTGATATTAAAAATAAAGAAGGCATCTCCTGACCACAAGCACATGTGCTTTTTAGATGGCAGAGCGCCATCTAGTGGAGCAAAAATAAACTAAACGTTTATTTAGTCTGCTCCGTGATATTTGGCCAACCCAATTTTTTGATAAATCAAGAAAAGCCATCCACGAACGCGTTTCGCGCTGTTGGCGCTCGTCAGCGTGGAGAAGGCTGTAACCACTGCGACCAAAAAGATTTTATGGTCCCAATGGCTACCCGAAAAATCAAGAAATGGGTATTTAAGGCCAAATCGTGGTCAGGAGATGCCTTCTTTATTTTTAATATATATATATATATATATATATATATATATATGTTATAAATAAAAACAAATGAGATTTTCTGTTGTATTTTGATTGTTGAGGATTATGGTAATGGTGATGCAGTCGTAGTTAATAATTTTGAAAGAAGAATAATAATATTGAATATTAGAGAGTCATTTATTTGAGCTAAGGGATATGCATAAAAAACAATTTGATAAAAGTACTGCCTGGATTAAGGCGAGTAGAACAAGGAAAACAAAAGATTATTTACATAATGTACAAAGATTTGAGCCGGCCAACGGGATAAAACAACAACGAGTTTTTATAGGGGAAGAGTGACCTCTGACGGTCGATTTAGCAGAGTATTTGAATCTATGAAATTATAATTTAGAATAAAATAATATTTTTATATAACATATATATACAGTCGAACTAGATAATTCGATTTATCCTTGTTCAAGGTAAGTCCCGATTTAGAAAGTCTTATTAATACTGCTTAGAGTCTTTTATCATGTTCTTCTTGTAATGAACCATAAACCAATATATCATTCATATGGTATAGAGTTTCTTCCAGTCCTTCTAATATTTGACCCATTCTTTTATGAAAAATTTCCGGGGCGGAAAAGATACCGAAAGGTATCCTTTTATACCCAAATCTCCCAAGGGACCAAGAAAAATTCTAATCATCCAAAAATTCGAATTAAAAACGTAAATTCTATGTATAGGAATTTATAAGGATAAAGATAAATATTAAATAAAGAGGTTTTAGAATTAAAGACGTTGTAATTATTCAAGTTCTACAGTATTGGTCATAGATTTGATCTGCCAATTTGTCGGCTAAACACCTCTTTGACGAATTGTGAATATTCCATTAGATCCTTTATGGATCTCATGGAATAAAGCCTATCCTAGATTGAAAAGGACCATTAGCCTGAAAAGATTTTCGGATGGATGTATTTCGTATAGCCTCATGGGCATACCTTAAGGAAGTTGTACCTTTTAGCATATATATATCGAGATTCAGACAATAACTGAAATATATTTGTTACACATCCTCTGTCTCTTTAAAAAAAAAATAATAATAAAAAAAGATAAACGGTGACATCAAAATAGAAACCTTCCTTAGGTTTTTTGTAGATGAGTATATATAAAGAACCATTTAGAACATATAATTACCTGATATTATAAATTATGCCTTCACTATGTTCAATAACTAAAAATTTAATTACAACTTCATAGATGGAGAAAATTACAAGATATCTGATAATAAGATCCTCTAGACTTCGAGTCTCCTTCTCAATTATAATAAAAAAGATAAGCAAACCGTCAAAATTCAATTAACTTAAATTATTATCACACTCTGGTTTGTTTATAAGGTTAATCTCCATAATTAAATTTGCTTTAATCTGAAATCATATCTCCCTAATTCCATTTAACACCATCTCACCAAGAATAAGTCAATAAACTTCCAATATAGATTTTATAATTTAATAATTAATAATATAATAGTTTCAGAGATCTGGTAGAATAACTTTGGCAAACAGTTGAGAGTTTTTAACCATTAATAAGCAAGATTCTCTCAAGATCTCATATTGTCTCAAGTTATACACCTTATCATAATTTATTTTACCAATCTACACTCATGGGTAAAATTTAAGAAGGTGGAAACTCTTTGTTGTCGTTTATCGTCTATATATTTTCTTTTTTCTTTAAGAAGACAGAGGCAATTTTGTTCACACTTTGTTATCTTGTTTTTATTCAATAAAGGTCAATGCGTATCAAATATCTTTCCGAGTTATTATTTAAATCTTTTATACATGCTAAAAGGTAGAACTTCCATAAGTTTTGTCCATGAGTGTATTTTTCGTTATCGCGTGTGTCTTCAATAAAGGTCACTGTAATATCTTTCAGAGTTATTGTCTAAATCCCGATATACATGCTAAAAGGCACAACTTCCTTAAATTTTGTCCATGAGTTTATATTACATATAGTAAATAAATACCCCTACTTACTCGTTCTGTTCCATATTCAATTGAATATTTTCTACAAAATCTGTTTTTAAGGGTTGAAATAACGAGATTTAACACCACATTAAATAAATCACATAATAATTAACATACATATACTTTTACTTGAGAATATTCCATAAAGAAGGTAAGTAGGGATCATTCGGTTCAATACTTGATTTGTTCTTTTCTTCTCTTTCATTCTTTTATAAATAGAAATAACTAAATATCACAGCCTTTAATAATAAATCACAACAAATCTTTACAAACCTTTTATATTTTAGGAACACACTATATAGAGGAGCATTTAGAGTCCGATATCGGTTCTATAAAATCGGTTTGAATTTTACAAAATTAGCAAATTCAATCTTAAAAAAATCGAAATAATGAGAATAAACACACAGAATACCTTGAAAAAAAATCACAGAATTCTTTATAAACCTTCTATTTCTTGAAAACAGACCATAAAGGAAGTAATTAGAATCCAATATCGGTTCTATATTCGTTTTTTTTTTAAGAAAGATTTTTATAAAATTAGCAAATTCAACCTTTAAAATTTGAAAAAAAAATCACTGTGTACAACAGGGGAAAAATCACAGAATTCTTTATAAAGATTCTCTTTCTTGAGAATAGACCATATAGGAAGTAAATAGGATCCAATTGGTTTTCTATACTGCGTGTGTGTGTGTGTGTGTGTGTGTGACAATTTTGACAATTAAAAAAATATTTATTGTCATCTTAGACAATATTATACATTTTCAATCATAGGGAGAGAAAAAGAAAAAAGAAGATGAGAAGAGAAGAGAAAATATATACATATATGAAACATATTTTACAAGATGGTGATGGGAGATGGAGGAAGAAAACCTCGGCGCTGGAGGGTCCTGGACCAGGCGATGAGCGGGTCTTCCACTGCTTCTCCGAGCCCAACCTGTACAAAGTAGCGATAAATTCGCAACTTTGCCGACGCCAAGATGGAAAGGGCGTCGTCCTCAAGGCCGGACCCGCCGAAGATCCAAGCCTGCAGGTCAGGGGGCCGCCCTATGATGTTGAAGGCCTCTCTGATGAGAGGCCTGATGGAACGGCAGCACCAGTAACGGTGGCCGAGGGAGCGGTCGATGGACGCGCAGGCAGGACAGGAGGGGCCGACCGAGGCAGGATGGGCCGGATGGGGCAGGGCGTGGAGGGCCAACTTGAGGGCCGCGTCAGCCTCGTGGCCCGAGTGGGCGCAGCGCCGCAGTGTGTGTGTGTGTGTGTGTGGTGTGTGTGTGACAATTTGACAATTAAAAAATATTTATTGTCATCTTAGACAATATTACATATTTTCAATCATAGGGAGAGAAAAAGAAAATAAGAAGAGAGAAGAGAAGAGAAAATATATACATATATGAAACAAATTTTACAAGATGGTGATGGGAGATGGAGGAAGAAAACCTCGGCGCTGGAGGGTCCTGGACCAGGCGATGAGCGGGTCTTCCACTGCTTCTCCGAGCCCAACCTGTACAAAGTAGCGATAAATTCGCAACTTTGCCGACGCCAAGATGGAAAGGGCGTCGTCCTCAAGGCCGGACCCGCCGAAGATCCAAGCCTGCAGGTCAGGGGGCCGCCCTATGATGTTGAAGGCCTCTCTGATGAGAGGCCTGATGGAACGGCAGCACCAGTAACGGTGGCCGAGGGAGCGGTCGATGGACGCGCAGGCAGGACAGGAGGGGCCGACCGAGGCAGGATGGGCCGGATGGGGCAGGGCGTGGAGGGCCAACTTGAGGGCCGCGTCAGCCTCGTGGCCCGAGTGGGCGCAGCGCCGCAGTGTGTGTGTGTGTGTGTGTGGTGTGTGTGTGTGTGACAATTGAAAATAATTTATTGTCCTCTAGACAATGCTACATCTCAAAGAGAAAGAGAGAAGAGAGAAGAGAGGGGTAAATACATTAGGTTAGCGCTTGCCGCGGTGACGTCTAGTCTTAGGAGCCAAGGCATTCCTGAGCTCGGACAACCCGCTGAGGATCCTGGGATGGGAATCCCGAGCGCGCTCGACGGCCGCCTCGAAAAAGACAGCGTAGTTTTTCTTTAAAATAGGCGAGAGTCTCGCAAGGAAAGGCGCCCTAGAATGGGAGTGTAGGATGGCATCAATGGCGTCGTTCCAGGAGATTTCATCATCGACCAAGGGTCCAACGTCGATCCTGGAACTGATGATCTCTGTTAAAATTCTATCGATGCAATCACCCGGGTTCGACGGCAGTTCTTCCTCCATCGGGGTAGGTGGTGGGGACGGAGGTGTCATAGCCGGTGTCGGATCCTCTTTGTGGGGAGCAGATGGTGTCGGCCCAGCAGGCCGAGGCGCAGGCAGTGGGGGTGTTGAAACTGCGGCTGGTGAGGGAGCAGCGGGCTCCTCAGTGGTGGTCATGTCGACATCCGGTGTGTGGGTCGCAGGTCCGAGGGTCCCCTGCGCAGGCAGAGGGCCACACGGGGCAGTGAAGTCCGGCCGGGCGGGAGGCGTCGGCTCAGGACGCGACGCCGCCGAGCGAGGGCTCATGGGATCTTCAGGTGAAGGGGTCATTGGTGGAGGAGCTGGAGTCACCGCCTGCGTGGGTGAGGCCGGCGGCGCTGGTGTGGATGTCCCTGGCACCGCAGATGGTAGAGGCGCAGCGCAGGAATCGGATGGGGCGCCGGAAGCCCTGTTAGATGGACTGGGAGGTGCTGGCGCAGGAGGCGCGGCCGAAGACTGCCTAGGCAGCCCAGGCGCGGTCGATGGTGGAAGGCCGGTGGAAGGGGGCGGTGAAGCCCGTCTGGCGGTATTAGGGCGCCCATGGAGTTGGGGGCAGTTGGCCCTTCGATGACCTTGGCCGTTACATCGCGAGCACTTTATTCCATAGCTCAGGAATGCTGGCCAGGGCTCGCCGTTGATCTTCACCTCGAAGCGAGTAGGGAGCTTGTCGAGGGTTATTCCGTCGTGGAGGAGAATAAAAGCCTCCCGGCGGCCGTCGGTGAAGTCAAACTCGCCGACCCTTAGCTGTTTGGGGGCGATGGATGTGATGCGTCCGTACTGGGAGAGGGCATCTATTACGGCGGCGTCCTTCACAAAGAAAGGCAGGTTGCCTATTGTGATCCTGAAAGATCTTTTTCTGAAGGGGAAGGTTTTGAGGAGGGTTCCCTCGACTTCGAGGCCCTCTCGGATCAGGCGTTCCGCCAAGGATTTGTTGGCGAGTCCTATTAGATAATGACCATTCATCTTTGTCATTTGGACGATACCCCTTGGTCCTCCAACGACTCTTAGAATGGCCCTCAGGTATTGGTATGTCTGGAAGTCTGGGCAGTGCTCCAGGTAGAAGCACTGTTCTTCTGTGCAGGACGCCTGGCGAGCCCTGGCCTCCGCGATGTGCGTCCTCGTTGTCCTGATCTCCTGGACTCGAGGAATGAAGGCAGGCGAGGATCTTTGTCGCCTGGCTGCCGGTCCAGCACTGTTGGGCTGTGCGGTCGTGACGCGCGGTGCTGCTGTGTCGCGGCGTCTTCTTTTATTTTGAACGATGATATAATCGTCTTCAGTTACAGGATTTTGATCCATAGGTAAGGTTTCCCGGTTCTGTTGGCCTAGAATTACGCCAGATGAAGGCAACGCAGTTGCAAAATCGCGCGTAGTGGCGGAATTTGCATATCTTTCGCCAGTAGGCAAGTTTGCATAGCTGGCCATTTCTTGTATTTCTTCCGAGTTTTGTAACTGGAAATAGTTTTCCGCAGATAACTCTGCTGAGGTTTGTGGTATCAGGCCGTACCTTGCAGGTAATTCATCGGCGTTGAATGGGCTATCCGCCCATACCAAATTTGTCGCTTTCAGCGACAATTTTCCGCTTTTTAAAGGCGAAAACGGCGGAGCTCGAAAAAGCGCGGCCGCACGCCCGAGTGTGTGTGTCTGTGTGTGTGTGACAATGACAATTAAAAACCATTTATTGTCATCTAGACAATTTTACATCTCACATGAGAGAGAGAGAAGAGGAAAGTAAATACATATAGAATTAAAAATATACATATATGGTCAAATTTACAAAGGGGACGAAGGTAGGAGACCTCGGCGCTGGAGGGTCCTGGACCAGGCGAAGAGCGGGTCCTCCACCGCTTCTCCGAGCCCAAATGATTTCAACAGGAGGTCAGGGCGGCAAGGCGGCCCTAAGCTCAGATAGTCCCCTGAGAGTAAGGGAGTCCAAGTCCCGAGTGGAAAGCTTATCCAGGATTTGGGCGAGAACTTTCTTGTCCCCCGGCGAAAATCTCCCGAGGAAGTCCTCCCTATCCTCAGGGTATAACACCGCTTCCACGAGGTCAAGCTCGAAAGAGTAAAATTGGGGTAAGGGCTTCGGATTGAATTCCTTCATCAATTCAAAGGTCAAAAGTTGCAATTCCTTGCAACGTTTATCGATTGGATCAACCTCCATTTGGGCAGATGGGGGAGGCGGAGGTGTGGCCATGGCCGGCGTCGACTCCCTCTTTTGGGGAGCGGGTGGTGCTGGCTCTGCAGGCCGAGGCGCAGGCAGTGTGGTTGCTGGAGGCACTGCGGCTGTACCGGTCCTCAGCTCCGACAAGACCTGTCGCAGGACCTTATAAATAGTACTATTACTATCTCCTCCGGGCCTTAGGTTGAGGATTTGATTTACCAGGCCGGCAAGAGCATTGCTCTGCGGAGGGGTCAGATGGCGACCGCGCTTATGTGCCTTGGTCCTTGAGGAGAGGAGGTCCAGAACCTCCTCCCGCCCAAGGCCAAGGGCGTCAGTTCCAGTGAAGGACACGCTGGGATTTCTCTTTATGAAGGCTGCGAGGTCAATTCTCGTGCACTTCTTATTTGATGACGCAGAGGGAGGGATGGACTCCTCCACGGCAGTCATCTCGATGTCTTGAGCGATGTTTGCAGGCCCGAGGATCTCCTGGGATGCGGGATCTCTAGGAGCCTGCGATGACGGATCAGGGGTCACAGGTGGAGGTGCAGGAGGCGTCTCCTCCGTAGGTGAGGCCGAGGGCGCTGTTGGTGATGGTCGGGGTGCGCCTGCTGGGTGGATTGCAGCTCGGGGCGCGGGCGAGGCACCGGAGATCTCCAAGGGAGGCGCCGGTGCTGAATGCTGGGGCGTAGGCCGCTGTGGCGGTGCAGGGGTGGTAGTTGGTGGGAGGGCGGCAGGGGAAGCTGGTGGGGCCGATCTGGTGGTGTTGACCCGCCCTGCAAGCAGGGGGCAGTTGGCCCTCCGGTGCTCTTGTCCGTGGCATCTGGAGCACTTGATGCCCGAAGATAGGTAGGCGGGCCAGGCCTCGCCTTTGATGGTGATGCTGAGGCGGGTGGGGAGCCTCTCGGTGGTCACTCTTTCGTGGAGGACGATGAATGCCTCACGGCGGCCGTCGGTGTAGGTGTAGGGGCCGGCCTTCATCATTTTGGGCGCGATGGATGTAATGCGCCCATAGGGCCCAAGGGCCTTGATGATGGCTGAGTCCTCCACGAAGAAGGGGAGGTTGCCCACTGTTATCCTTTCCGCTCTTTTGCGGAAAGGAAAGGCCCTGAGGAGTGTGCCCTCAACCTCGAGGCCCTCGTTTATGAGGCGCTCGGCCAGGCCTCTGTTCGCCAGTCCCAGGAGTTGGTGGCCGTTCACCTTGGAGACCTGGATGACTCCGGCGGTTCCTCCAAGCATCCTGTCGAGCGCTCTCAGGTAATGGAAGGGCTGTAACTCGGGGCCGTGCTCCAGGTATACACAGTGCTCCTCAGAGGAGGATGCCTGCCGCGCCCGGGCCTCTGAGATGTGGGCCCTGGTCGTTCTTATTTCTTGTGCCCGCGGCACGGATCCTGCCGAAGATTGCGGTCGGCGACTTGTCCTTGCACCTCCGATGTTGGAGGATGGTGCAGCCGCTGTAGGCGAATTCGTCGATTCGCGGCGCCTCTTCTTACCCTTGACGACGGTAAAAGCGTCGTCCGCTTCAGGGCCCAAATCTTCAATGCAGTCCGCCCAGTTTCCCAGGACACGGGCAGCGCCATTGAATGACGTACTGGCCGGCAGGCTGAGCGTGACGTCACGCGCGGCGGCCAGATTTACATCTTTAACGCCTGCCGGCGGATTTGCATTTTCGCGATTTTCAGAATTTTCTCTTGAGATTGTCTTCTGAATCTCATCTTTTTGTAATTTCTGTCCACCAGTTGGAGATGGGATGCTGGGCCTTCCAGGCTCTTTTCCAGCAGATCCCGAGGTCCCTGGCGATGCCGAACTCGGCATGCTTAGGTGCATTTCATCGCTCGCCAGAGGCGAAAAACACGGAGCTCGCGCGACGCGTGGCCGCACGGCCGAGTGTGTGTGTGTGTGTGTGGTGTTTTGTGAACTTTATAAAATTAGAAAATTCAATCTTTAAAAATCTAAATAATGAAATTCTACAGAAATCATGGGAAAAAATCACACAAACCTTCTATTTTTTAGAGCATACCATATAAGAAGTAAGTAGGATACAATCGCATCTATACTCCTTTTGATTTTCATAAAATTAGTGAATTCAATCTTTATAAATATCGAAATAATAAGATATCACAGTGCATCTGGAAAAAATCATAGAAATATTTACACATTTACACAAACCTTCTATTTCTAGATAACAGACTATGTGGGAAGTAAATAGGGTCCAATAGGTTCTATACTTCTCGTTTTTATCTTTACAAAATTAGAAATTTTAATCTTTGAAAATATAAATAATGATATTTCACACATACACAGAATACCTTCAAAAAATAACAGAATTCTTTACAAATATTATATTTCTAGAAAACAGACCATATAGGAAGTAAATAGGATCCAAATGGTTCAATACTCTCTCTCGTTTTGATCTTTATAAAATGATCAAATTCAATCTTTATAAAGATTAAAAATAATAAGATTTCACTGTACACCTGAATAAAAAAATCACAAAATTCTTTACAAAACTTCTATTTCTTAAGATCATACCATAGAGGAATTAAGTAAGATCTAATCGCTTTTATATATATATATATGAAAAAATAGTACAAATGTAACATTGTACTTGGATAAGGTGCGTTAATTAAGAAAAAGGCATCTCCTTATCGTGCAACTGAAAGTTGCTGATGGCTGGCGCCATCTATCGGAATAAATATCAACTATTCTCGTTGATTTTTTAATTATTCCAGAATTGGCCAAATACCCATTCTTGATTAATCAAGAAAAGCTAACCACGGACGCGTTTCGGGCTGTTGGCCCTCATCAGCGTGGTGCAAGCTGTACCTCAACGACCAAAAAATTGGTCATTAAGGCATCCTGAAAAATCATGAAACGGGTAGTTAAGGCCAGAATTGCGTGAGGACGCTACACAATGTGAAAAAATAGTACAAATGTAACATTGTACTTGGATAAGGTGCGTTAATTAAGAAAAAGGCATCTCCTTATCGTGCAACTGAAAGTTGCTGATGGCTGGCGCCATCTATCGGAATAAATATCAACTATTCTCGTTGATTTTTTAATTATTCCAGAATTGGCCAAATACCCATTCATGAAACGCGTCCGTGGTTAGCTTTTCTTGATTAATCAAGAATGGGTATTTGGCCAATTCTGGAATAATTAAAAAATCAACGAGAATAGTTGATATTTATTCCGATAGATGGCGCCAGCCATCAGCAACTTTCAGTTGCACGATAAGGAGATGCCTTTTTCTTAATTAACGCACCTTATCCAAGTACAATGTTACATTTGTACTATTTTTTCACATTGTGTAGCGTCCTCACGCAATTCTGGCCTTAACTACCCGTTTCATGATTTTTCAGGATGCCTTAATGACCAATTTTTTGGTCGTTGAGGTACAGCTTGCACCACGCTGATGAGGGCCAACAGCCCGAAACGCGTCCGTGGTTAGCTTTTCTTGATTAATCAAGAATGGGTATTTGGCCAATTCTGGAATAATTAAAAAATCAACGAGAATAGTTGATATTTATTCCGATAGATGGCGCCAGCCATCAGCAACTTTCAGTTGCACGATAAGGAGATGCCTTTTTCTTAATATATATATATATATATATATATATATATATACTCGTTTTAATTTTTATAAAATTTGTAAATTTAATCTTTATAATTCGAAATAATGAAATTTCACAGAATTCCTGGAAACAAAAATCACAGAAATATTTACAAACCTTCTATTTCTTGATAACAGACTAGATAGAAGTAAATAGGTTCCAATAGCATCTATACCTCTCTCGTTTTTATCTTTATAAATTTAGCAAATTCAATCTTTCAAAATATAAATAATAATATTTTATATCCGTTACACCTGATAAAATCACAGAATTCCTCACAGATCTTCTATTTCTATAGATTATACCATATAGAAAGTAAGTAGGATCCATTTGGTTCTATACTTATTTTCATTTTTATAAAATTAGTGATAGACGGTCAATAGATGGCGTCTGGTTTTGACGTCTATTTTGAGGGAGAGGCGACCCTTGTCCCTTTTGAAAATTAGCGAATTCAATCTTTATGATGATAGAAATGATGAGATTTTACTGTTTACCTGAAAAAATCGCAAAATTCATTACTGACCTTTTATTTCTTAAGATCACACCATATAGAAATTAAAGTAGGATCCAATCGCTTCTATACTCGTTTTGATTTTCATGCAATTAGCAAATTTAATCAAAATATTTAAATTTTACAGAATTTCTGTAAAAAATCACAGAATACCTTTTAAAAATTTTATTTCTTTAGAGTATACCATACAAAAAGTCTGTAGGGTCCAATTGCTTCAATACTCGTTTTCATTTTTATTAAATTAGCAAATTCAATCTTTATGATGATTGAAATAATGATATATTAACTGTACACATGGAAAGAAAAATCACAGAATTCCTCACAAACATTCTATTCCTTTAGATTACACCATACAGGAAGGATGTAGAGTCCAATTGATTCTATATTCCTTTTGAATTTTATACATGCACACATATATATAGCTTCATTAAGACCACAGTTCTTATACAGATTCACTACAGGAAGGAGGCATAGATGGAGCTCCTATTTTATAATTTCATAAAATTAACAAATTTGTTATTTATTATCAAATCAGACCCAATATCCCCACAAAGAATGCTTGCGTCAAGAAACAACACTAAGATACTATATTACATAAACAATTGAATAATTACATGGTTTGAGTATAGTTTAAAGAAGAGAAAGGAAAGTGGACATTAAAATCATGTTTGAATTTACAATCAACCAATTAAATAAATACAAATATATATACATAGTTAAGAATTACGTTTTTTTCTAACCAAGAGAGAAAATCATAGATATATTTATAGAATTTTCTAAATTTAAAATATGAGTCCTTACTATTTATAAACATAAAAATATCCTTGTATTCAATGTTTTCCAGTTTCTCTAGTTATGGAAGATTGGACATTCAATAATTCATAGTACACATATTGTTACATCATGGCTAATGAACCTATTTTATTTTAATTTGTAATATTATTTTTCATATATTTTATATTCAAATTTATATTTCATATTTATTTATTTTATTAAACAGAATATATGTATTATAAACAGAATATATGTATTATAGAATCATCATTTGTATTTAGGTACACTGTGTGACTTCATTGCTCTCTTTGGTGTGAGAAATAAATAAATTATTCTGGAGGCTGCTTAAAGTAAAGTTATCTCATTATTCCCTTATATAAATTTGTAGAATGGTTAAGACACGTTCTGGAAAGATACAAGACCCGGCACAGGAGAGAATCAAGTTTGAAGAGTCTGCTAAGCCGCAACCTGGTGCAACAATATGGAACAAAAAGAATCACAGAATTCTTCACAAACATTCTATTTATTAAGAGCATACCATACATAGGAAGTTTGGTCCAAATATTTTAAAATATATAAGGCAGAGAAGGTTATTAAATTCCATACGATCATATATCACCCAACGAATTTTATTAAAAATAAGGACATTTATAAAATAAGAAAAAAACTCGGAAATATGTGATAAAGTAAAAAACATTCTTCAACCTTAGATTTCCCCATCGTATCTCCATAATTTGGTCGTTATTTAGATTTTTATGGATCAATAAAGTTTTATTGAAAGTTAACCTTTATGGATAACATGCTATTTATATTGGGGAATAGAATTTCCAACTATTTGAGATTTCTTTGATGGATTTGAATAGCCTTGTAGGCGGCATGAATCTCTAGGAAGTAAGACAGTAAATGTAGTTATTATATAATTAACTTTTAATTATATTTAATTACAAATTATAATAGTTTCGAATTCTCATAACAGATGGCGCGCTAATGTATCATACAAATTATAATTAGTTTTAAATAAAGATTATCAGAAATATTTATAGTTTATATTATATGTATTCACATATGTTGTTACTCGATAGAATAATGACAACTAACAGTGGTCAAATATAATTTTATATACATTATGCATCAGCGCGCCATCTGTTATGAAAAATTAGTATTTTTGAGGTGTATAATTTTTCAAAATAGAATTTTTATAATATCCTTACTGCAAAGATAAATTAATGGTAGAGCCTGTATTAACATAATATATGTCTAAATGTTTATATGTAGGTATATATGGTGTCCATTATATCCGCCTTTGATTGGCCGATTAAGGCCACGTCACAATTTTATCATATATATCGGGATTCAGACAATAACTCTGAAAGATATACAGTGACCTTTATTTAGATATACGAGATTACCAAGTGTGAACAAAATTGCCTCTGTCTCTTTCAGAAAAGACGACCGGCGAATATTGTCCATGAGTATATTTAAAATTAAGAAATATGTGTGAGATCCTTATACGGATATATCATATCTTAACCATATTTGATAAATTTCTCTATCTCACCAGGATATAGACTCAGATCTTTAAAATGTCACTATCTTTGTTCAGATGCAAGATATGTAATTAGGTTAAACAACGCACTAATTAGCATATATTTGATTTCGAAAAATGATAATGATAATAATACAATAACGACTCTTTATCATTATTACTACTACAGTAAAACGTGTGCACGCTTGTTCGCCGGTGCATATACTAAAATTGGAACGATACAGAGAAGATTAGCATGGCCCCTGCGCAAGGATGACACGCAAAATCGTGAATCTCTCGCCGAGTATTACTTTCGATTCATAAGCCAAAATATGCTTTGGAATGTGGTGTCTTCTTATCGAAAGCAGCTAATAGGTCAAATTATTAACTCCGCCTTTGCCGGTCCCAAGCCCGGATGAAAAAGGAGGAGGGGGATCAGTAACAAGCTCACTAAAAAACCTGGGCTCAGCTGGCCCGGCTGATAGTACCCTGTAAGGGCTCCTAATCCAGAAATACAGGATGAGCAGCATTTGTACTCCATGTTAGGAGCAGCTGTACATGGCGTCTGTTCCTCATATCAGAGGCGGCCATTTATTTTGGAGCTAAGTCGGCCTGACACTGAGTAGTGCTCACAGTCTTAATGACAAAGGCAGACGCATTCTACTTCACCCAGTGATGATGGTTGTCAAACAGACACCATCAAAGGTCACAACTTAATACCCTAATATGATTGAGTGGAGATAAGAAAGAAGAGGTGATAATATTGTCCTTTGTATAGAGCTGTCTACTAGCGGGAGTTTTTGCTTATGGATATGCTACTGCAATACTAATTTTAATTAAAATTTGCTGAAACTATATTAGATTACAAAGCATTCGGGCATAACACGAGCAAAGCCGGGTCATATTTACATATAAGAAAGACTGACAAAAAATGGATCATCATCAATCAACACAACAACCAGGATAATAAACACCACACACCAACGTTGAAACAAAATGTCCCTAACACTTTAACAATAGCTAAAGAAACAAAGGTCGCCTTTCCCGTTAAAATAGACGTCAAAACCAGACGCCATCTATCAGTTTCCCAAAGCTGGTGTTGTGGCTTCGTCACCGACCCGAAGGCTGCTAGTTTGCAGCAACGGTCAATAGATGGCGTCGGGTTTTGACGTCTATTTTGACGGGAGAGGCGACCTTTGTCTCTTTATATCAATAATTCCCGCCAAATATTTCTATCTATATTTTAACAATATCATTGAATACCTCCCACATATTTAATTTTCCGGCTTCTTGGCTTGGAAGAGTAAAAATTACCTGGGGCCATTCTATCTCTTTATTTCCAAGCAGAAGGTGTGATAATGGACTATTTATATATTTTATTGACACAAATAGTCAATTAATTCACAAACCAATCAAAATATTTAAATATATTCCATTTTAGATTATAATATTTGTTCTTTTTTTTTAATTAACCAATTTCCGATCGTCTCTCTATACTGGAATAAGAAAAATAATAATTAAAGCAGTGATGCCCGAAGGCATATGATTATATGAATAAAAGGGAAATAAACTTATCTCTTGAAAGCCGTTGTATTATTTTAATTCTAATCCAAGTATCTAACAGCGTTTATTATTATTCGTTTATAAATTGTTGGAAAATTATACAGAGTAACAATGGCTATAAGTGAGCTCGTGTTTGAAAAGGAACTCGTATATAATAATTATTGTTTTGTTGTTTTCACGTAAAACATATATACCAAGATTTGTTTTGTATACAGTAAATTCTCCTATAACGCGATTAATGTGTTCCGTGTTGTATGAAATCGCGTTATAGGAATTCGCGTTGTACGAAATAAAACTTGTATAACGCGAATATTGTTAGGGTAAATTGTTAGTGACAAATATCATGTAAAAATGTATTGTATAAAATGATGTATTTAGGAAAAATAATTATATACTAAAACAAAACTAAATGTTATATTATTGTATATGCAAATGATTGTACAGTTGTCAATAAGGAAATTTCCACATTTTATTTTATAACGCGTTATACGAAAATTCGCGTTGTATAAATAAATTTGTCGCAATTTTTTTCATCGCGTTATACGAAATCGCGTTGTAAAAACTCGCGTTATAGGAGAGTCTACTGTAATTGCTATTAATAATAAATGATATGCAAAGTTAAATTGGTTACAGATTCAAACTTTTTACTTACTTTAAATACATATCATGTACCCCTGTAGATGGGCAGAGGTACCTGAAAGCTTGAGATTACATGAATAAAATTAGAAGAAACTCATCCCACTCATTGTAATATTTCATTTATATATTCAAGATAGATTTTAAAATAAATATAATAAAAGTTTCTATCTATTAGTTGCGAATTTTACCATCGGTTTCGCCATTTTGATATGAATAAAAAAGGAATAAAAAATACACTCATGAACAAAACCTAAGGAAGTGGAATGTCTTTATGGTCGACGGTAGTCATTGTTTTTAAGGAAACAGGCAATTTTGTCCACACGTTGGCTATCTCGTGTGTTTTCAATAAAAGTCACTGTGTATAAAAAAAATATCGAGTTATTGTCAGAATCCCGATATACATGCTAGAAGGTACAACTTCCTTGAGTTTTGTCCATAAGTGTACTTCAGAGATATTGTCTGAAACCCGATATACATGCTAGAAGGTACAATCTTCTTGAGTTTTGTCCATAAGTGTACTTTTAGAGTTATTGTCTGAACGCCGATATACATACTAAAAGTTACAACTTCCTTAAGTTTTGTCTATGAGTGTATCCTTCAGAGTTATTGTCTGAATCCCGATATACATACTAAAAGGTACAACTTTCTTAAGTTTTGTCCATAGGTGTAAAGCGCTAAATACAGAATGGACCAGAAAATATGATACCTATTTTATTATTAAAATTTTTCTAATTATTAAGAGCTAATTACAGAGTTTATAATCATCTATAAATTTACTAATGAGAGAGAGAGAGAGAGAGAGGATATAAAATGGTCTATATATATTGTAATTAATATCGAGAAAGGTATATCAGCTTTCGCTTCGAACACATGAGCTCTATAGAGGACATTTGTCATCAATTTGTCAAGTTTACCTGGAGTTATTGCAAGGATTCAAGCAATCAATATCCGTAGGATGAGTTTTTTAAAATTTATTTTTGAACTTCAAAATCACTCCACATAAAATAGTTTGCAGAGGTAAAAATCAGGAAAACCTGCAAACCAATTAATTTCTGAAAAGCGTCAAGTTTATATTTCCCCAAAATTTTCTTTCAGCAGTTTTAAAGTCTCAAGGCTATAACTTTGTGCTGAGCTATTTTGCTCTTAATTATATATAAAAAAGACGTACCTTTTTCAAACTATTGCTTCCTCTTTTTAGCCAATGTATTCCATAAAAAAAACTTAAATATATACTTCAATTATTTTTTCTCCTCCCCACACAGATATATGTATTTGAAAATAGAGCAATCCATAGATATATCTTTAATTAAAAAGGCATATAGTGGATCAAAATATCATTTATTTTACTAATATTTCAGTTGGCTGAACGCCAACCTTTATCAAGGTGTTATAACATATTAATATGTGTCAACAACAAACTCAGCGCCACATAAAGTCAACAGCATTAATTTTATAAAAACATTTTGTTATATTTAATGGGGAGAAAAAATTGATATATATTTATATTATGGACAAAACGCTGAGTTTGTTGTTGACACACTTTAAAATGTTATAACACCTTGATAAAAGTTGGCGTTCAGCCAACAGAAATATTGGTAAAATAAATGATATTTTGATCCAACATATGCCTTTTTAATTAAAGATATATATATGTAATTTTTATATATTTATTCTGGCTTTTAACTCAAACTATTCCAATAATTAGAAAAATGAAATATATATCTTGATTGTACGACTGAAAATGGCTGATGAATTGCGTCATTTGTTGGAATATATATCAACTATCATTATTAACATAAACTATAAAGAAAATGTATTTAGTCTCAATATTCTGGGAAGCAATTTTATAATCAACGATTTTTTTTATATTTATTCTGATAGAAGATACAAGTAATCAGCAAATATCAGTTGCACCATCAGGAAATTTATTAACCTTATCCCAATATAATTATTTTTTTTTAATATTTCAAACGGATGTTGGGGCTTATTTCTTATCACCACACTTCAAATTCTTTACTGGAATGATGAACTAAATGCATAGCTTTAATGCCAATATATTCATTTTATAAAAAGCTATAAAACGAAGAGAAATTTTTTTTTATTAAAATGCATAGGCTACTAGCTTTCGGGCTCCAAGCCCTTCAACGGGTACTCGTACCCGTTGAAGGGCTTGGAGCCCGAAAGCTAGTAGCCTATGCATTTTAATAAAAAAAAATAAAAAAATAAAAAATTTTCTCTTCGTTTTATAGCTTTTTACAATTCATTAAGAGAAATTTCGTGATTCTCGTTAATATTCATTTTATTTAGAAATCTAACAATATGTGCTAGCACAGCATCAAAAATTAGCACAATATTCCGTTATTAAAGTTACAGAAACACCATCCTCAAGTTAAGCCAAATTCTCGGCGAGAGAACTGCGTGAAAGTCAAATATCCTGGAACAGCAAAATAAAAAGGAATTACTCTATGTGATGATTTGAAAACAGTCGTGGTTAGTAAGACACCAGTCTTATAAAGATTCTCCTCTCTCATTGTCAGCCTTCAACGATATGGCCACGATTATCAAAAACCATAATACAGTTGTGTATTAAAAAGATAAATGGAAGTTCTTTTTCATACTTACTACTTTGTAAAAGTTGTATAGAGACCAAGAAACCATTATTTTAAATTTTACACAAACAAAGCCTTTATTAATACACCAGTCTTATGCAGATTCCCCTCTCTCATTGTCAGCTTACAACTCACGATGATCAATCACTATCAAACAGTAGAGGATTAAAACGATAATTTGAAGTTCGTTTTCATACCTACTACTTTGTAAAAGTTTCACAGGGACGGAGTACCCATTAATTTGATATTATGAACACTCAAAGCCTTTATTAAGACACCATTCCTATGCAGATTGCAGATTCCCCTCTGACATTGTTATCTTGCAACGATATCTTCACGATGATCAATCATCATCATGTAGTGGAAGAAAAAACGATATATCTAAGTTAATTTTCATACTTACTGCATTGTAAAAGTTGCATAGATACAGAGCAACCATAAATTTGAATTATACACACACAAAGTCCTTATTAAGATACCAGTGTTACACAGATTCTCCTCTCTCATTGATGGCTTGCAACGATATCCTCACGATGATCAAAGTAGAGGATTAAAACGATATATCGAAGCTCTTTTTCATACTTACTACTTTGTAAAAGTTGTATAGGGACCGAGCAACCTTCACTTTTAAATTATACACACACAAAGCCCTTATTAAGACACCAGTGTTATACAAATTCTTCTCTCTCATTGCAAAGATATCCTCACGATGATCAAAGCAGAAGATTAAAACGATAAATCGAAACTCTTCTTCATACTTACTACTTTGTAAAAGTTGTATAGGGACCGATCAACCTTCAATTTTAAATTACACACACACAAAGCCCTTATTAAGACACCAGTGTTATACAAATTCTTCTCTCTCATTGCAATGATATCCTCACGATAATCAATCCCCATCATACAGTGCAGGAGAAAACAATTATTCGAAGTTATTTTTCATACCAATTGCTTTGTAAAAGTTTCATAGGGACGGAGTACCCATTATTATGATATTATGCACACTCAAAGCCTTTATTAGGACCTATACAGATTTTCCTCTCTCATTGACGGCTTACAATGAAATCCTTACGATAATCAATTACCATAATGTAGTGGAGAAGTTAAACGGTAATTCGAATTTATTTTTGTATATTTACAGCTTTTAAAAAGTTGCATAGGAACCGAGTATGCATTATTTGGATATTATGCACACACAAAACCTTTATTAATACACCAGTCATATACAGATTCTCCTGTACACGCTTGTTCGGCGGTACATATACTAAAATTGGAACACAAAGCTTTTATTAAGATATCAGTGTTATACAGATACTCCTCTATCATTGTCGGCTTGCAACGATATCCTCACAATAATCAATCACCATCATGTAGTGGAATATAAGATAATAATTCGAAGTTCGCTTTCATACTTACTGCTTTGTAGAAGTTTAAGAAGAAGCGATCAACAATCATTTTAAAATTATACACACACAATGACTTTATTAATACACCAATGTTATACAGATTCTCCTTTCTCATTATCAGCTTGCAACGATATCCTCACGATGATCAATCACCATAATGTAGTTGAAGAAAAAACATAAATAGAAATTCTTTTTCATACATCTGCTTTGTAAAAGTTACTCCACTCGATATAAAATTAATACATATTGCCATCTTGCAAAAGAGAACATTTTAATATTCTTCTAAATACGTTTTTTAGTGAACTTCTGGAAATGCTAAGTGGTTGAGAAAGTCTTCGGATAAAACCCCCTGCTTTCTTTTGAATGATTTCTCCATCAATATTGATCATGGTAGGTACTGTGCGTTTCTACCCTAGTAGGATAAATCAGCGATATTTCCGTGACGCCAGAAATGTTCCACAGAACGAACAACCATCAATCTTAAAAATGGGGTTTTCTATCACCATAATGTTTGGTACATTCGTTTTATGTTCGCACGAGAGGCATTATTTTCAACCTAAAATGTTTATCATCTTTTACTTAATAAATGTTTACCCTTTTATATCTTCCAAAATTGATTAAGTTGATTCTATCATAAACAATTTTTAAAATTATTTATCTATAGAAATAATTATAGGAATTTTAAAATTGTATCTTCTTTTATTACGCATCCTGTAGTTTATATACCTGAATATATATGGCGCGATTAAATGCTCTTTTTTTAAACTGAAAATATAATCGTCCGAATGGTATAATTTAGAGGATCATTCAATAATGATGAAATCGTTAAATTTTCCATTAACTTTGGCAAAAGTTTTCTTATTAACACCCATACCTCGCTTTGCGTCGGGGTTACGTTCCAAAAAAAAAAAAACACGACGCAAAGTGAAAATAAAGTTTTGATGGCATGGCGCAATCAAAAACAAAGGTGTTGCCATATTTTAGGAAAACAAAAATTAAAAAAAAAATAAAGACTCGAATCCAAAACAACGCAACTTCGAAAATCTAACGACGCACAGTGAAAATCAGTAAAAATTAAGCAGCAACGCAACTTCGAAAAAAACAAAAAACGAAACGAGGCAAAGCGAGGTATTGGCGTATATTTATCAACTATGCACAAATCATGCTGTAATATATATGTTTGTGTGTGATAGTAATTTTTTATTTAACAATTTGTATCATTAATAAATGTAAATGATAAAAAAACATATTGCCAATGAATTAATTAATTCGATTTTTAATATCTTTAACGATTCTGATTGATATTTACAGAGAGTGTTCTATTTTTAAAAGAATGATTTTAGTTCTTTTTAAAAAAAGTTTTACAAATTTTTATAAAATTACAAATATTTTTTCTCACAAAGAGTTTCTTTTTTATTAAAAACGCTAGCTTTCAAGCGATAATCGCTCTTCAACGGGTTTAATAAAATATCGACTATATCCTACCAGAAAAAAAAAAGAAACTCATCGTGAGAAAATATTTGTAATTTTAAAACCTTTTTCACAATTTTATCATGAATACAAATGTTTATGCAATTTATTGTTATATCCTTTTAGGCATTGACGTTTAGAAACAGCCCTGCATCTAGGTTTCCAGGAATTAAATTCTTAAGGACTTTCCAGAAATCATCTAACGCCATAGGTTTTCTAAATTCCATCTAAATACCACCTTAAAAACTATATTTGCAGAGGAGCATTGCTCAATGCATACTCTTGTAATTATATTTATGTTACAAATATAGATGAATGAGATTTTCTGCTTGAATTTAGATCATGTTGAAGATTGCCCAGCTTTTCAAGAATATAAAATGAAGAATGAACTAGTTGTTTGCGAACTTAACGATTTGATTTCCGATAAAAAAAAATCATCTTTAAAGTTCAATTCATTTTGTAAATACATTCTAAACTTTCTACAAAATCTGGATCTCTAATGTTTTCATGCGTTGAATAATGTAAATAACTTATTTAAATAAATTTTCTCTTTGTTTGGCGCAAGTATCCCTTGCGGGATATAGCGCTTTGGAAATAAAATAATTGGAAATTGGAAATACAGTCGTGGTTGAATTCTTTAAAGTATGATAATGAAAATTAGTTTTGATCAGTGATTTAATTGAGTTAAAGGAATATATAAAAAAAGACATAATTTGATAAAAATAATGCCTGGCTTAAAGCGAGTAGAATAAGGAAAATAAAATATTATTTACATAATGTACAAAAGTTTTGAGCCGGCCATTGGGATAGAGAAAATATCTTTATTTTACGGGGCTGCTAACCAAAATGAATGATTTTTGAGCCCCGATGGACGCATAAAGCGGAATATATACAAAGCACAGTTGGAGGGGCCTGGGGATGGGTGGCCAGGGGATCATCGCCAGGTGAGGCCAGAAGAGCCAGGATGTAGAGGAGTGTGGTATAAAACAACAACAAGTTTTTATAGGGTTAGAGTGACCTCTGGCGGTCGATTTAGCAGAGTATTTGAATCTATGAAATTATAATTTAAAATAAAATAATATTATATATGACCTGTATGCACCTCTACAGACCTATAATCATATGTTAATAGATTCATTAAACAACCCTAAACTGTCATGCTTACTAAATGCAAGATATATAAGAAAAACAATCCAATACAAGAGTAGAGCGGTCTGGAAATTAATTTAGCGAAATCGCTGAGAGGATACATCCCCTGATGAGCCAAGCCTTCTCATTCAATAACTTTAATCATTGTAGTAAGGTCTGTAGAGATGATATTTGTTCTTCAGAATTTTAATATGAAGGAAAAAAGGTTTATAGAAAGATAATAATAAAACATCAGTAAAAAATATGCTCGAAGTTTTCAATTGTATGCTTTTATAAAGAGAAATTAGATTAGAGAATATAAAAGATATGCAACAATATCTTGATATTAAGAAAAAACGAAAAAGTTTAAATGAAAATTTAAAATTTAGTAGAAATTCTTAGAAGAATTTAAGAATAAAGAGAAATCTTTAATGAAATAAAAAAATAGGAACCCAAACATACAGAGTATCTGGAAAGATTGCCAAAATAAAAATAAAAAAGATATAATATGATTACAATTTTAAAAGAAACTGAATATCCTTTTGAAAAGTGAAAAATAAATAAAATAGGGTTTAATATTTTATTTATTGGGACAAATTCAAATGCCTTATTCACCCCC
This sequence comes from Cordylochernes scorpioides, assembly GCA_030710605.1. Taxonomy (NCBI): domain Eukaryota; kingdom Metazoa; phylum Arthropoda; class Arachnida; order Pseudoscorpiones; family Chernetidae; genus Cordylochernes; species Cordylochernes scorpioides. The sequence continues at coordinate 84,116,174 of CP092872.1, read as the reverse complement.
CCCCCTAGAATATAAATTAGATTAAATTATAAAATTATTCGTTATATAAATGAATTACAGAATTGATTTTCGTGTATATATATTATAAAATAAATTTATATTGCATTCAACATCTAAGAAAGGTTTTTACATCCAGATAACCTTTAAGGATATTTGGACTCACATCACGTTCCATTCCAAAATTACCTCGTCATGGGACGAATCTTTTTAAATGAAATCTCTGTGATTTTTTTGCAGCTTTATATAATGGTAAGCTATCTTGAAAAAGAGCCTTTATTTAGGATTATTCTTGAAGTATTCCTTTTGAAGATTTATATCAATGTCTGAATTTCTTTTTGTGAATAGCGAAATATTTTTTAAAATAAATATTTATATATTTTATAACAAATAAATTTACAGGTAAGTGTTTCTTCAATATCATCAAATATTATCTTTACAGACCTTACTGCAATGATATAAGTTATTGAATGAGAGGGTTTGGTTCATCAGTAGTGAACCCCCTCAGCGGTTTCACCAAATTAATCTCTAGACCGCTCTACTATTGTATTGTATTGGTTTGGGATATACCCTGTATTTTCTATGGAAGACAGCTTAGGGGTGTTTAATGAACCTATGGACATAAGCTTATAGGTACATACATATAATTTCAAGCTATTTCATCGAGAAAACAAATATATATGTTATATTTACTTATAAATGACTGCGGCGTATAATTATAAAGCTATACAAACAGTTTTACCGCATAAGTTTCTTTTTATTTATGAAAAATCATTTTTAATTTCAAAGAGAAATATTTAATATTTCTAACTTTTGGATGACGTATAAAAAGGTTGAATACATGAAGAGTGATGGTCTATATATGAAGGGATGACGTATGGAAGGGTGAAAAATATGAAGAGTAATGGCGAACGGAAAAATAAAAGTGTCCAGGAGCGGGAATACGTCATACGTCATCCAAAAGTTAGAAATATTAAATATTTCTCTTTGAAATTAAAAATGATTTTTTCATAAATAAAAAAGAAACTTATGCGGTAAAACTGTTTGTATAGCTTTATATATGTTATATTTAATTTAATATTTTATAATATATAAATATTTTATCAAATTTGACCAAAAAATAAAAAGCTTTTTTAAATTATTATTTTTGTTCTGTTGTATATAGTTTCATTTTTTTCTTTTGGGTTGGTTAAATGTGTTTTTTTTTAATAAACTCATTTTCCAAAAATATGATATTATATAGCTAAATTTGTTTAAAATAAAATAATCATATTTGCCAATAATTGATATTTCATTATTTCTTTTTTTTTTTTTGTAAGTAAAATTTGCATTCGACAATCTAAACATTTACTTAATAATATATTACTTTTTTTTATTGTCTCCGCCCGGAATATAAGATGTATATAGATAAAAATTTCACGAGAGAAATTGCTTTATAAGATGACATATCAAAGTAAAATACCGGGGTTCCGAAGATAATTTTTAGAAAGCCCCCGCAATAGAAGCCCGCATTAATTCTGCATTCAAAAAACTGTAAACACCTTATGTATTTTTGATTTTATCTTAACTCAGATTCTATTGAAGAGAGAGGTATTTTATGTAAAATATTTTCTTCTATAAAGGGCTTTCGTGCCCGAAATATAGAGATTTGATTTTAAAATTATCCAAAAAAGTAAGTTAATTCCGTAAGCCTGATATTTTTACTTTAATATTCAAACAAGGTATTATTGTATTGTAAAATGACATATATCCTATCAAGAATGACACAAAAACTAAGAAAATATCTATTGATAGTCACTACAAACTAGAAATACACGGATCTTTGACAAAACCACAACACCAGCTTTGTCAATCCCAGAAGTCCGACCTGTAAACAATGGTTTCAGGTTAATGGCCATCGTTAGTGCTAGAATGGTTTGGCTTACATGAATCCACAAGATAATCATGGACTTTTCAGAATCAGTGAATGTATTTACATGAATGTGCATGATACACAATACAACATAAAGATATTTACATGGCAAAATTATTGAACTAATTCAATGGTCGGAATGTGCATTGTACATCTTTTCAGAAAGTTATTAATAAAAAAAAAGAAAGATCACCTTTATCGTTAAAAGAGACTTTAAAGAAGGTCTATTAACTTTCTCGATACATAAGGTTAATATTTCTACACAAGTTATTCAAAATGAGTGAATAATATGGTATATTAGATTGAATCTTCAAATATTTAGTTATATATATTGTAAAACTTGACTATTGACCGTGATTCCCAATGAAACGACACTTTTAGTTTATTCCAACAACTTCAATTATAAATTTAGACTTTGAAACATGAAATATTAGTTTCTAAATAGAGGTAAGTAGTTATCTGAAGTTTGTTATAACCTGATATCTTTCGAAGGAATAAAATTCGAGATTGTTTTAGAGTCGTTATAAGAAAAGCTGCGCTATAACTCCAGTTGTTTAGAGTCAGATATTACTGTTTTAGACGCGTAATATTCTTTTTGGAATTAAACAAATATTACGCGTCTAAAATAGTTTCTAATTTTCATAACAGATGCCGCGCTAGTACATCGTGAGATATTACTGTATTTAAAATATGTGGCGAAGAATTGATTTTATAACTTTATTATTTATTTAATCAATGAAAATACACAGAATAATATAACTATGTTAAAATCGACTAAATTAAAAGTTCGAATAAATATTCGTCTAAATAAAACTCTTCGAATATGATAAAAAGAAATAAATATGAGATGAGTATTTGATATAACAATGTTCTATTAATACCCATCTCATATTTCTTTCTTTTTGTCATTGTAAAGCTTGTAAAAGAACGCATACGTCCGAAAGCTGGCTAAAAGAGTTCGTATAAGATACCCCTCTTCAATCGTCGTTATATAATGAAATATAACTCTGTATTTATCATTATTTACTGTATTGACTCATCCATTGATGAACTCTATGCAACAACTGTCCTGGTGTGGAACTAACACCTACTTACATAATCTCATGCCCAGCAATGGTGGCAGCCTTGCAGAAAAGCCTTACACACCCAAGATGGTGGATATTGCTGCTGCTTTGATGGAGATGCATGGAGACATCTGAGACTCTTTTTTGGACACGACAACAACAGCAACATTGATGAGCTCTACTCTTCCCCGGCAGATCAAAAGTCTCAAGCTTTACAAGATTGATACCTTAATATGATTGAGTGGAGATAAGAAAGAAGAATACTCTGTATTTATGGAATTATTATATCTGTTTTATAGATCTGTCGTTGAATATTCTCTAGCTCTGAATATTTTGTTATTTTTTAAATTGTAAACGCCTAGTTGTGCTCTGATGTCATACTCACATTTTTGACGTGTATGTTTCTTCTTCTTCTTTCTTATCTCCACTCAATCAAATTAGGGTAATTTGACAACCATCATGACTGGGTGAAGTAGAATGCATCTGCCTTTGTCATTAAGACTGGGAGCACTACTCAGTGGCAGGCCGACTTAGGCTCCAAAATAAATGGCCGCCTCTGACATGAGGAACAGACGCCATATGCAGCCGCTCCTAACATGGATTACAGACGCTGCTTATCCTGTATCCCTGGATCAGGAGCCCTTACAGGGTACTATCAGCCGGGCCAGTTGAGCCCAGGTTTTTTAGTGAGCTTGTTACTGCTCCCCCTTCTCCTTTTTCATCCGGGTTTGGGACCAGCAAAGGCGGAGTTGAATGTTTCTTTTTAAGCTAAAACAATTTCTACAGCCATCAATGCAATGATAAATTAATGTGAGGGCCTGGTTCATCAGTGGTATGGTAGATTAAACTGGCAAAACCGCTTGAAGAATTCATCACTGATGTGCCAAGCCCATTATTCTATCATTTCAGTGAGGACAGTAGAATTTTTTAAAATACTAAAACGAAGCATATATGTGTTATTTGTTGACATTAAGATGCTGTTAAAAATAAGTTTGTTGTTGACAATTAATATGTTGATATACATTGAAAAAGAATGGCGTTTAGCCAACAGAAATATTGGTAGAATTGACTATTTTTGATCCATATATATATGCCTTTTTAAAATTAAATATCTAATTATGGAATGATCTATTAAAATGTATATATATGAAAAACAATATAAAAAAAATAAGTAAAAAATAAGTGGGTCAGGTGTTGATATTAAAAACAAAGTAAGTATATCCTGACCAAGAGCACATGTGCTTTTCAGAAGGCAGAGCGCCATCTGGTGGAACAGAAATCAACTAAACATTGATTTAGCTTGTTCCCTGATATTTCGCCAACCCAATTTCTTGATAAATCAAGAAAAACCATCCACGAACGCGTTTCGCGCTGTTGGCGCTCGTCAGAGCGGAGTAGGCTGTACCACTGCGATCAAAAATATTTTTGGTCCCAAAGGCTTCTTGAGGAACTTAGAAAAATATATATATGTTATATAAAAATATGTTTTTCAAATATATTCCATAGATGAAATACTCTGCTAAATCGACCACCAGAGATCGCCGTTTTCACTATAAAAACTCGTTGTTGTTGTTTCCCGTTGTCAGGCTCAAACCATATATACATTATGTAAATAAGTTCTTCATTTTTTATTCTTACGCTTTAAGTCTGGCATTACTTTCACCAAATTATGTTGTTTCATATATATTCCTTAGCTCAAATAAAGAAATCTCGATCTTCAATATTTTTATTATAGTTTCAAGATTTTAACCACGACTGTATCACCATAACATAATTCTCAAGATGAGCTAAAATCGGCAGAAAATCTCCTCATTTTTAAATACAATATATATACTGGTAAAAAAAGTAGTTTAAATATCAAAACAAGAATTTAATCACAGAAAATTATGGGTGAATTGACTTGTTGAAATATTGATTTTTAAAATAAAAATATATTGATTCAAGATATATACATATGTTATGAATATATTGTTGTTGTTGTTAGATAAAGGGTTGATAAGACAAAGGATCGATAAAATAAAAGGTTGAGGTGCAGTCGTGATAAGAAAAATATAATTATTTACCGTCAAGTAGCTTTTATTTTCGATTACTTGAGAAAAAATCACACATTAGTTATTTTCACATTATATAGAATTTATAAAGTTAATTCTATATTAGTGATTTAAAAGGATAGATACTACGGATATTTACAACAAAACTGAAAGTCTTTCTAAAAACGATGATAACCAAAAGTAAAAATATCAATGAATAAAAATAAAATATATATATTTTAAAATATAGAAATATTTGAGTATTTAGATTATATAATATAATTGATAAAATATATTGATATTTTAATATCAACACCTGACCCACTTATCTTTTATTTTATCTTTTGTTTTTTCATATATATATAGACTTTCTATTATTTAATAAACAGATATAAATATATTACATTTTATCTTTTTGTAGTGAATAAATTAGATAGAGCGACATATTTGAATAGCTGAAAAAAACGAAAAAAAAAATTAAATTGGTTGTCAAGCACGTAGAAATAAATATTCAGTGATAAAATCTTAAATATATTTTTTCTATCCAGACACACTGTCATCTGAACTGATTATATATTTGACATGGATTAAATGTCAGCGGTTTCTGATTACGTCTGGAAGTTATATTTTGTTATATATGGTATTCAGACATAGATTTATAGACTATTATAATTTATATATAATATATGGGGGGTTGGTTAAGGATGGTCTAAACCGTTGGTTTTCGACCGCTACGACCCGGGTTCGATTCCCGCATTGGGCACTTTTTTTCTGATTAAAAAAATGCTCCAATAGCCCTCGATTCTTGGAAAAGTCCAACCCCACCAGCGAGTGCAAGTAAACAAACGGGGCTCTGGCACATTTATAATTGCAAAGTCGAGCTGCTTTTCACATGTGTAGACATGTGGTACACTTACAGTAAAAGAAGTCACGTACTTCTACCCACCATGATTATCATGGCCTGTACCACGTGTACTAGGGATAAGCAATATATATATATATATATATATATTGAAGCGATGCAGAAAAGTAGAAGAGAAGAAGTGGGAAAGCCAAGGGAGGCAAGGCACGCCCGCGCGAGGGAAGAACAGTAAACAGTTGGAACGGCTTTGGAAGGCAAGTGTTTATCTCCCATGTATAGTCCTTAATATCTCTTTTAAAGTTGTGTTTAAATAAATCTATAGTACTACGCTGTATCCAAAACGAACCCACTTTGTCTTCTCAGAAACCTTGCACGCAAACATTGACGGCTGAGAAGCGTCGTAACAATTGGTGGCAGCGGTGGGATACAGCTTAGTTAATTTTAATTGAAGATTTTATTTTGCGCCAATTTAAAAAGAAAAATTGAAAACTAACCGACCCCGAAATAGAAAAATTCACAAAATTGCTCAGTCTGATAAGCCAGAAATTAGATGTGCTCGGAGAAACCGTTAGATCGACTACTCAAGGTGATATACAGAGCGAAAATTCAACCCTTGGGATCCATTCTGAAATACTCCATGAAAAGAACAACGATCTTGGCGAGCTGCAATGTGACGGCGTGGCTGACTTCTGCGACAGTGACAGGTTGCCAGGGACTACAGCGGCGATCCAACTGGACGGGACGGAGCTGGGCGCTCCGTGGAAGTGCGACAAGACTAGATGGTCGAAGCACCCCGAAGTTGGAGCCGGCAACCCGACAGAACGGGATAGAGTATTGGACGCTCTGTGGAAGTCCGACGACAATGTCTGTGACGCGGAAGTCTCACGCAATGTGTCAGCGCCGTCGTCTGCAATACAAGCTGAAAAGATGTGCTACGAGTGTGTGCCCATCACCTTCGTTACTTCGCCCGACAAGGTGCAGACTCAGCCACCATCGCTTAGAACAAGTTGTGCCGAAATTGAAACTACTGTGCGGTCTGGCACCTTCAGAAATTTCGAGGATTCCATGCTTCAGGGCAAAGACAGCATCGAGTTGTCCAGGTCTAGAATTTGTAGAAGAATAAATCTCCAGTTGCAAAGAAATGCGAAACCTACAGAAGAAAGGAACTTTCTCGAACACCTCTGGAAGTCTAACAAGGACGAATACATGCTGGAAGGCCACGATATGGTCAGCGTGGATCAAGAAAGCGCATCCACTTTTGAGACCCACGATCTATCGCCCTGTCGTGGGAAGAAAATCCGAGTTAGGATGTGGTTCTGCAAACAAGGGCTGGCGCTAATCCTGCCGCTACGCTTCCGGAAGGCTGACGACCCTCATGTGGCCAGAGACGTCAGGGAGATCAAAAGGCCGCCGATCAGCGCCTCTGGTGAAATCAGCCTTTTCGGGACGAAAAGGATTGAGAAGGGGGCAGTGAAGCGATGCAGAAAAGTAGAAGAGAAGAAGTGGGAAAGCCAAGGGAGGCAAGGCACGCCCGCGCGAGGGAAGAACAGTAAACAGTTGGAACGGCTTTGGAAGGCAAGTGTTTATCTCCCATGTATAGTCCTTAATATCTCTTTTAAAGTTGTGTTTAAATAAATCTATAGTACTACGCTGTATCCAAAACGAACCCACTTTGTCTTCTCAGAAACCTTGCACGCAAACATTGACGGCTGAGAAGCGTCGTAACAATATATATATATAATATACGTAATCTAGTGGATGAGTGAATATGTTTATAAATTATTATTTTCTGTTTGATTGTTATTTGGCGGTACAATAAATATATACACACAATTTGACTAAAATTAAGGAAGTTGTACCTTTCAGCGTGCATATCGGGTTCAGACAATAACTCTGAAAGATATTTGATACACAGGGACCTTTTTGAAGACATACGAAATAGCCAAGTGTGAAGAAAATCACCTCTTTCTCTTTCATAAAAACAGACGACTGGCGACATAAAAGACATACTACTTTTTAAAGTATTTTCCATGAGTATATATATTATGAAGATTAAAAAGGTACCTCAATATGTTCGAATATAAGTTAAGATTTAAATTTTTAGAGGTGATTTGATCCTTATTGTCAGTTTATCAAGTGAAGATAAAGAAAAGGTGAATATAGTTCTATATGGAATATATCGAGGGAATTATACTATTTTATATACTGAAAGAGATTGAGAAAGGATACATTATAATTATAAATTTCACTTACCTGAAAATAATTGAATTCCATGTATATTAACTGTAATTTTCATAGAATATCAACTCAAAATGTTTTATGGCATGTGCTTTTCCAGATAACAAAATATTTAGAAAAATGAATTCTACAAATGTCCCAATATGTGAAAAGGTTTATAGAAACCAGATGTGTCACTCAGAGAAACTTCAGAACACAATTTGGCAAAGATCTCTCGTCTGTCAATAAGAGGATTGTATCAAAACTTTATGGAAGAGACAGACTGTGACTCTGAAGTGTCATACTGGACTGTAACTGGGCTATAAATAACTTGTAGGACACTATGTATTTTCATTTTTGTTCCGTTCATAAAGTTTTAGATACTTTTTTATTATCTGTCTTTTATTTAGTACATTTAAAATATATCTTACACACATGGTAAAAACTTAAGAAAATACAATGTCTTTGATGTCTCGCAAGTCGTATTTTTTTTTTGTGGAGGAGACAAAGGCAATTTTTTACATACTTGGTTATCTCGTGTTTCTTCAATAAAGGTCATTGTGTATCGAATATCTTTTAGAGTTATTGTCTGAATACAAATTCCTTTATTTTTGTCCGTGAGGTGTATATTGGTTATCATGTGTGTCTTCAATAAATGTTACTCTAATATCTTTCAGAGTTATTGTCTGAATCCCGATATAGATGCTAAAAGTTACAACTTCCTTAAGTTTTGTCCATTAGTGTATATTGGTTATCATGTGTGTCTTCAATAAAGGTTACTGTAATATCGTTCAGAGTTATTGTTTGAATCCCGATATACATGCTAAGATGCACAACACCTTAAGTTTTGTCCATTAGTGTATATTGGTTATCATGTGTGTCTTAAATAAAGGTCACTGTAATATCTTTCAGAGTTTTATTGTTTGAATCCCGATATACATGCTAAGATGCACAACACCTTAAGTTTTGTCCATGAGTGTATATTGGTTATCATGTGTATCTTCAATAAAGGTCACTGTAATTTATTTCAGAGTTTTATTGTCTGAATCCCGATATAAATCCTAAGATGCACAAACACCTTAAGTTTTGTCCATGAGTGTATATTGGTTATCATGTGTACTTCAATAAAGGTCACTGTAATATATTTCAGAGTTTTATTGTCTTTAATCCCGATATACATGCTAAGATGCACAACACCTTAAGTTTTGTCCATGAGTGTATATTGGTTATCATGTGTATCTTCAATAAAGGTCACTGTAATATATTTCAGAGTTTTATTTTCTGAATCCCGATATACATGCTAAGATGCACAACACCTTAAGTTATGTCCATGAGTGTATATTGGTTATCATGTGTATCTTCAATAAAGGTCACTGTAATTTATTTCAGAGTTTTATTGTCTTCAATCCCGATATACATGCTAAGATGCACAACACCTTAAGTTTTGTCCATGAGTGTATATTGGTTATCATGTGTATCTTCAATAAAGGTCACTGTAATATATTTCAGAGTTTTATTGTCTGAATCCCGATATACATGCTAAGATGCACAACACCTTAAGTTTTGTCCATGAGTGTATATTGGTTATCATGTGTATCTTCAATAAAGGTCACTGTAATATATTTCAGAGTTTTATTGTCTGAATCCCGATATAAATGCTAAGATGCACAACACCTTAAGTTTTGTCCATGAGTGTATATTGGTTATCATGTGTATCTTCAATAAAGGTCACTGTAATATATTTCAGAGTTTTATTGTCTGAATCCCGATATAAATGCTAAGATGCACAACACCTTAAGTTTTGTCCATGAGTGTATATTGGTTATCATGTGTATCTTCAATAAAGGTCACTGTAATATATTTCAGAGTTTTATTATCTGAATCCTGATATACATGCTAAAACGTACAACATACTTAAATTTTGTCCATGAGTGTATATTGGTTATCTCTTATGTCTTCAATAAAGGTCACTGTAATATCTTTTAGAGTTATTGTCTGAATCCCGATATACATGGTAAAAGGTACAACTTCCTTAAGTTTTGTCTATGAGTGTATATTGGTTATCTCTTATGTATTCAATGAAGGTCACTGTAATATCTTTCAGAGTTATTGTCCGAATTCTGATATATACATTATAAAACGTACAACTTCCTTAAATTTTGTCCATGAGTGTATATTGGTTATCTCTTATGTCTTCAATGAAGGTCACTGTAATATCTTTCAGAGTTATTGTCTGAATCCTGATATATACATACTAAAACGTACAACTTCCTTAAGTTTTGTCCATGAGTGTTTATTGGTTATCATGTGTGTCTTAAATAAAGGTCACTCTAATATCTTTCAGAGTTATTGTCTGAATCCCGATATACATGCAAAGATGCACAACACCTTAAGTTTTGTCCATGAGTGTATATTGGTTATCATGTGTATCTTCAATAAAGGTCACTGTAATATATTTCAGAGTTTTATTGTCTGAATCCCGATATACATGCTAAGATGCACAACACCTTAAGTTTTGTCCATGAGTGTATATTGGTTATCATGTGTATCTTCAATAAAGGTCACTGTAATTTATTTCAGAGTTTTATTGTCTGAATCCCGATATACATGCTAAGATGCACAACACCTTAAGTTTTGTCTATGTTTGAGTGTAGAGGTAATATCATAATAGAAATAGTTTGTCTGTATGATAAAATCTACATATATGAACTATAATAAAATTTATGTATAAAATACCTTCTAGATTTATAAATTCAATAAGAGAGAACAAAGAATATATATAATATATTCAAGAAGTAAAAAAAGATATTTAATATTGTAGTTTAATAAATTTGGCCATAACAACCTTCATGTAGAAGTTTCAGTTAAGCGTCATAACTACAGAATAGAAAGGGAAGCAATGAAGAAAGAGTAGGAAAATATCTGAAGACTTTAAACCATATTTATTCAAGTAATATTTTTATTTTTTATCTAAAGAAATTGGAAGCAACACTATAATATTTCTTTTTTTATTATCCCTATTACATCTGGTATAGAGCATGATAATCATGGTGGATATTTGTTAGTGACTGTATTTACTGCCAGTGCACCACATGGTTTTACATGTACACTCATGAAGAGACTATACTTAAGAAGGTTGTGTCTTTTAGCATGTATATTGAGATTCAGACAATAACTCTGAAAGATATTCGATACACCGTGACCTTTATTGAAGACACACGAGATAACCAAATGTGACCAATATTAACTCTGTCGACCGGCGATATCAAAGACTTTCCACTTCCTTTTGTCCATGAATGTAATATCAGTTTGAATTTTGATCTTACAAATGTGCCAAAGCCTCGTTTATAGTTAAATGCACTCACATGTGTGGTTGGACTTTTTCAAGAATCAGTGGCCATTGAAGCAATTTTTCAGAAAAAAAAAGTAATCAATGCGGGATTCGATCGTGGCTTTCTAAAATTGACTGTTCATACCACTCGTCTAACACAATCCTTCACAAAATTATAATGAGAGTATCGAATTAAAATTGATGTTGAACAATGCACTGCAGTTGTGTAGGATAAACGCATTAAACAGTTGAATACAAACTTCTCAACTAATACATTAATACATAATGACATACTCTCCACAAAGACCTATTCTAACCTAACTATACAATTACATTACCACATATATATATATATATATATATATATGCAGAGCTATGCAAATTAACACGCTAAACAATGGTTATCCTCGACTTGTTTACCTTAAACATAATTATATTATGATGCACTAGCGCGCCATCTGTTATCAAAATTCGAAACTATTATAGACGCGTATGATTCTTTTTAAGAATAAACAATTTCTACTGCCCTTACTGCAATGTAAAAATTGATGGGAGGGCCTGGCTCATCAGTGGTGAACCCTCCCAGCATTTTCGCCAGTTTATTCTACCATACCGCTGTTGTATTGCAATTTTCGATCATCCTTTATATAGTGATACTAGCGTTTTTTACTCGAGGGAATGTTTGTAGTCTAGTATGTTGATATAATAAATCTATCTGAATATTAGGAAAGGTCAGGTAATTTCTTTGTAGGGTGATTCTCTGAAAAAGAACGCTATACTACTTTATCACTAAACAAATTGGCGAGTCAAAAATAAGCAACTTAAACAATCCATTAGCTTTGCAAGATAAGAAAAGAAATAGAGAAATGCATGCAAAATTCTCAACACAAATCAAAATCTTTAATCCTCAGAAGTAATGTATATTAGGTAGGATGAGGTTTATTTTGTTTCTATTACATTACATCTTTAAATCTCAAAGCAGAGCAAAACTGGCATACCCGAGACTTTTTGGCCTATATCGACAGATGAATCAGCTTTATAATCAATATGGGCATTATACTGCAAACCTGAAAACGGCTTATGAGTCCAAAGCTGAATACGCTGAACAGGAACTTGCATAGTTTGTGTAGCTGCGACGCGGGCTTCAGAATACCTAAGACGGCGAAGCGCACGACGCGTCTCACTTTGAAGTGGTGTCTCAATACTTCTAGCATCCCTATATCTCCTGGAAGCAGCCGTATTCCTACCAAGTAAACGTCGGCTATGGCGAGGCATATTCTGAAAAAAAATTTAGATTGAGATTAATAACAAAAGCTTCAAAACCAGCAATTTCTAAACAAAGCATAAAAATTTCCTGTCTTTTTGAGGTAAAAATCAAAATTTTTAAATTTTTTATTCAAAATAACCTTCAGATATGTTAAAAAGATTAAAAAAACTAAAATCATAATATTATTACCAAATAATTAATGTACAAAACCAGTTATCATTAAAAAGCTTCAAAAATAGACCAACCGCTGGATACGGCAATGAAAAAGCATGCTTTTTTGAGGTAAAAAATAGAAATAATTTTCTAAAATACAAAATACAACCCCTATATGTTAAAAAAAACTATAAATAATCTAAATATAAAATATTTAATCAAATAAATTAAAATATCTTTTAAAAAATTTTGAAAAAGGACTTCAAAAAGACAAATAAATGAATCCGTAAAAGAAATCCCTTGCTTATTTAAAAATATAAATAACCTATTTTTAGATACAACCCATATATGTAGAAAATATAATAAATAAACTGTATTTAAAAGATCAAAGCAATAATTAAAAAATTCCATAAGAAAATTTAAAAAAGGACCTCAAAATGACCCATAATTGAACACAATGAAATTGCTTGCTCTTTTTTGCGATTAATAATAAAAAAAAAACAAATATTTTAAAAAACACAACACCTATATGTTATAAATACCACAAATAATTTGTATTTGAAAGATCTAAATAATTAAATAAAAATTTCTTAAGAAATATTTGAGAAGGGCCTCATAATGACAATCACATAAACATATCAATAAAATATCTTGCATCTTAGTGAAAAAAAAAAGAAATAACCCAAAATTTGTTTACAAAACAACCCATATATGTGGAAAACACCATAAATAATCTACTTTTAAAATATCTAAGCAATTAATTAAAATTTTGTTAAGGTCCTCAAAAAAGACATAAAATTGAGCACATTAATGAAATTTCGAGCTTTTTAGTGAAAAAAAAAAGAAATAACCCAATTTTTTTTTACAAAACAACCCATATAAGTGGAAAACACCATAAATAATCTGTTATTAAAATATCTAAACAATTAATTAAAAATTTTGTTAAGGTCCTCAAAAAGACATAAAATTGAGCACATTAATGAAATTTCAATCTTTTTTTGTAAAAAATAATATAAATAACCTTAGTCTTATAAAAATACTAACCACGTAAGTTAGAAATAGCATATATAATCTGTATATAAAATAAAAAAGAAATAAATTAAAATTAGCCTAAACATTTATCTAAAATATAAAATTGATCTCATCAAGTAAGGCTTCAACTTTTTTTGGTATAAAATATGAAAACTATAAAATAAAGGTATCTTACCATGTATAAAAGTTATTAAAATATATATAAAAAAGATTAAAACTAATTTTCCAAGAAGCGCAAAAGTGTAAACACTTTTGAAAAGCCTAAAAATTTATCTAAAAAATAAAATCGATCTCATCAAGTAAGGCTTCAACTTTTTTTGGTATAAAATATGAAAACTATAAAATAAAAGTATCTTACCATGTATAAAAGTTAGTAAAATATATATAAAAAGATTAAAACTAATTTTCCAAGAAGCGCAAAAGTGTAAACACTTTAACTCTGTTGATTTTTTTTTGTATTTTATCGATAACTGCAAAGTTATGTATGTTAAAGTTAGGAAAAATATTTTGATGTTAAGCAAAACCTTCTCCATCTCGTTTTACATAAATGTTGAAAATTTGGTCGAAATTGATGCATTGTAACGAAAGTTTTTAGTGATGTCCACTTATGAAATTTCCATTTTATTAATATAGATTGATGCTAGGCTTTTGGAATGATAATTTTAGATGAACTATTCACATAAGCTTTGAGGACAGCAGAATTACATACAATTATAAATATATAATATGCTTCGATCAATCGCTCTTCCGCAAATTTCAATTTATGTCTTTAATTAGAACATTTATAATATGATGCACTAGCGCGCCATCTGTTATCAAAATTCGAAACTATTATAGACGCGTATGATATTTTTTTTTTAAATAAACAATTTCTACTGCCCTTACTGCAATGGAAAGATTAAACTGGCGAAACCGCTAGGAGGGTTCACCACTGATGAGCCAGGCCCTTCTATTAATTTTTTCCATTGCGGAAAGGGCAGTAAAAATTGCCTTTTTTTTTAAATTAATCATACACGTCTATAATAGTTTCGAATTTTGTTAAACATAATTAATAAGGTAAAGATAACTACTTGTGTTATATATTTTTTAAAACTATATTTAGCACTATATCAATGAATATTTTAAATCTATAATAAATAACGTTAATTATTTGTGAGAATATATAATTAATACCTGGATATGTTTTTTGATTGTGATGGAAATTCTAACGGTCAAATGTAGAGAGAGAGATTGAAACTGATTTATTACAATGTTCATATAAGATTATATGAGGTTAAATACATAAATTGAATAAATAAGATTAATAATGATAGATATATTAATAAATATATATAAATAGATAAAATAATTGATAAATATACATATATATAAATATATATATATACAAGTTCTTCATTGGTGGCGCCCACCGCAAGAAAAACTCCGCCACCGATGGACTGCGAGAGTTCTTAGAGAGATTGAAACTGATTTATTACAATGTTCATATGAGATTATATAAGGTTAAATACAGAATAAATATAAATATGAATAAATAAGATTATATAATGATAAATAGAGAGAGAGAGATAGAAATTTTGCCAATATGCTCTAACCCAATCTTTCTCGCCACCATCACGTTTTGTACTGGGGCAATAAACAATATGAATTTATTTAATGCATTTTTGAAAGAAGAGGTCAATTTTGGTTCAAATACATTATTGTGAATTGTGGTGTATCCATATGGATACATACAGATAATATACAGTTTGATTGGTATCGAAACCAAAGGCTCTGATCTATTCTGGAATGTGGGAATAACCTACATTCAAGCAACAACCTGTATTCATAGGCTCAAAACTGGCCATACAACACTCTCCTCTTCCAGGATGGTGTAAAGATCTTCCCACAATACACCATCTGCAGGACGAAAGAGGCCTCACCAAACCACCTCTTGGAATGTATGGGAGCTCAAGACAGGACCTATATTCCAACCCTACCTAGATTATAAATTATTGTAAGGATAGAGGTTGCCTGGCTAGAGCATTCATAATTCTTAAAATTAAAGATACTTCGGCCAGTAAATCGGAGATAATAAAAATATTTAATGGCCGAAGTACAAGGTAGGATCAATAAATAAGGTGAATTATAATTTATTTAAAAAAATAAGAACGATATTAAAAATTAGGACTTGATTTATTAAAAATAATCACCTTGGCTTTCTATACATCATCTCCATCGTTCTGGCAACTTGTAAATACCCTCTTTATAGGCACTCTTAGGAAGCGTGTGAAAAAATCTTGCATCTTTCTGGACATCTTCATCCGAGTCAAATCGCTTTCTCTTTAACTCCTTCTTTAGTAGTCCAAAAAGGAAATAGTCAGAGGGGGCTAGGTCTGGACTATATGCAGGATGTTCTAAAACTTCAAAACCTAATTTAATGATTGTAGATACAGTTTTACATGATGTATGCGGCCTTGCATTATCATGAAGGAAGAGAACACCTTTACTAAGCTTTCCTCTTCTTTTGTTTCTTATACCGGGCTTTAGCTTATTTACAAGAATGTTACAAAAAAGGTCGCTGTTCATACGTTGCCTTGAGGATAAAAAATCAAGACAGATTGGTTCATCAACATCCCAAAAAATTGTTTACAAAACTTTACCGGCCGAACGTTGAGACCTGAGGAACATGTAATTCGTCCATTTTTGAACTCGTTAACCCATTTATAAATGTTTTTTGAGACAAACAAGACTCACCATAGTTATCTTTCATTCTTTGGCATATTCGAGATGTTTGAATACCTTCTGTATTCAAGAAACGAATAACTGCACGTTGTTCAAGCGTGGTGCAATCCTTCAAGGGAGCTTCCATTTTAGTTTATTTATAAGTCTCGCGCCGCGCGTGGGAAAATAACCAAACACTTTAAATTGTCTCTCGATGTTAAATTTTAATATTCTGTGGTTTAAATTATTTTTGCTTTTTTAATATTTAAGAAATAAGATAATTCACCTTATTTATTGATCCCCCTTTGTATCTATAATTTCAAAAAAAAAAAAAAAAAAAGAATTAATAATTTAATCAATGAATTCACACTTCATGACCTTGTATAATTATATACAAGAGGTAATAATAATTTTAAAAACGTTTCGTTCAAATAACTATTTAAAAATAGCATCAAATGCTTTCAAAATCCACTCATTCAAACTTGGCAAAAGTTTAAGGCTACAGTTTAAACTCAATTGATTTTCAATACCAAACGACAGAATATTTCTACAGAATTTTTTTTAAACCGACAAAATATTTTACTTTCCAGATGTTACTTTAACCTCCTGTGGGGTTAAAAAAAATTTTTTGATCTCAAATAAACTTTGAAAATATATTGGATCTAAAGGCAAATTTTAAGAAATATATTGGTCAATATTTTAAAGTAAAATTTAAATATTTATTTTTCTCTAAATTATTCCAATATATAGAGCAGTAATAAAATATGAAATATCTATATATCTGGAATATATTTTTCTCTATATCTCTCTCGAAATGTATATATAATATTAGAATGACATTTGAAAATTATCCCGCATGTATTTCTTTTGAACGAAAAATCGAAATTTATTTTAAGAAGAAATAACAATTATTTCTAACCTTAGGGATGAAGTATGAAATGATGAATTGTGAAGTGTAAGGATCATCCTTTCATACTTCTTCCTAAAAGTTAGAAATTATCGTTATTTCTCCTTAAAATAAATTTCGATTTTTCGTTCAAAAGAAACTCATGCGGGATAATTTTCAAATGTCGTTCTACAATCATAAGCCGCAATATATTGTAGCATATATAATATGTATATATAATATGATTCATAATACACTGGTGTCCAAAAAATAAGAAACTTTTGTTTTTTAATGATATGTTTTAAAATATGCAACGCTAAAAGCTAAAAAGTGATTCAATTAGGTATTTTAAGTCGTAGAATTTATTTATCGCAACCATTCGATTCGGTAAAATTGAAAATATGCAAATTTTTGCTTGTCTTTATAAGTGTGATATTTGGCGTGTCGTTTACCCCTTCTAAGAATTGTCCAATTATAATTTTATTTATTCCTTAGTTGATTATGAGTTTACGGAAAATTTTAGCAGATGATTCAAAATGGAGAGCTGATGGAAGAATGGAGGCAGGGCAATCACAAGTTGAAGTAGCAAAATGGCTAAATGTGAGTAAATCTGTGGTCAGCAAAATATGGAAACAGTTCATTGAGACAGGAACCATTAAAAGAAAAGAATGTTCCGGTAGAAAAAGAAAAACAGCTACCTCTGAAGACGGTTATCTGGTCGTAACTGCCAAGCGCCATAGGGAGATGACAGCTATTCAACTCTCTAATGAACTCTCAAGTGCTACTGGAACGAGAATTTCAAGACAAACTGTTTACCGAAGGCTTCACGAAGGTTCTCTTTATGCAAAACGACCAATGGTCTGTATCCCTTTAACCTCTGCTCACAGGAGAGCCCGCTTGAATTGGTGCTTGGAACATCACGCCTGGACTCATTATCAGTGGGCCAATGTTCTCTTCAGTGACGAGTCAAGATTTAGTTTAAACACAGATTCTCGACGGGTTTTCATCTGGAGGGAGCCTGGAACCCCCTATCATCCCAGTAACATCAGGGAAATAGACAGTTTTAGAGGGGGCAGTCTCTTAGTCTGGGCTGGCATCAGTTCTAGCAGACGCACACCCCTCCACATTTTTTCTGGGGGCACTTTAACTGCCCAAAGGTACAGGGACGAGATCCTTGAGCCCTATCTAAGACCTTATAGAGATCAAATTAGTCACAATTTAATTTTTATGAACGATAATGCTCGTCCGCATAGGGCTAGGCTAGTCAATGAATATCTCCAGAGTGAGAATATTCGAAGGATCGATTGGCCAGCCAGATCTCCGGACCTGAATCCAATAGAGCATGTGTGGGATGCTCTAGGGAGGCGTATTGGAGCTCGTCACCCCTCTCCCAGAACCCTCGTTGAGCTAAGAAATTCTCTATTGGAGAAGTGGGGTTTACTACCCCTGGACCTCCTCCAAAGCCTGGTAAACAGTATGAGGGCTCGCTGTGAGACCTTGATAGCTGTTAGAGGTGATCATACTCCCTATTGATATCTTATTTCTTTAAGATCTGGAACCTTAGCTTTGGATATGTTGGTAATAATTTGCATATTTCATAATTTCAAATATTTTTTTTTTATTTTCATATAGCTAGTCAAATTCTCCATAGTTTAAACTATTTGTATACTAAATTTTATATTTGTTAATAAATTAGCTTTTGAGAAATTTCAATATTGGTTAAGTTTCTTATTTTTTGGACACCAGTGTAGATATATATTTATATTCCTATATTCAGAATAACTTTTAATTAGAATCTATTTACATGATTTAAATACACCAATACCTCGCTTTACGCCGTTTCGTTTTGCGTTTTTTTCGAAGTTGCGTCGCTGCTTAATTTTTACTGATTTTCACTGTGCGTCGTTAGATTTTCGAAGTTGCGTTGTTTTGGATTAGAGTTTTAATTTTTTTTTTTTTTGAATTTTTTTCCTTAAATATGGGAACACCTTTGTTTTTTTTTATTGCACCATGCCATCAAAATTTGGGGATTCCCTTTCTAACTAAAAATCAACGCAAATTTAATACAATTTTTAAAATTGTTTTCTATAGAAATTTTATTTTCACTTTGCGTCGTTTCAATTTGCGTCGTGTTTTTTTGGAACGTGACCCTGACGCAAAGCGAGGTATGGGTGTACACAATAATGGGGTAAAGAATTAGCTATGAGAAATAATCTGTTTAAAAGAATTATAATAATTTATAAATTATTTTATCATCACATTGCAGTAAGGGCAGTAGAAAATTGTTATATTCAAAAAATAATTATACACGTCAAAAATAGTTCAATTTTTTTATTACTGATGGCTCGCTATATTGCATCATAATTAATAAATTAAATCTCTCTGACCCTTGTTAGAATCCAGACCTTTCTCCAAGTGACTTTAATGTCTTTGGATCTTTAAAGAAAGCACTGAATGAATGGGATTTTGAATTCGACGCTAAGGTGATGTCTTTGACAGAATATTGGATACGTTCTTAACCTTTCTACAATTCAAATAAAAATACCCAAAATTCTTACATCTTTCTTGAACAACAGAATTGCAATTCCTTTTTCTGTTACCATTATCCTATAGGTATATATTGTTTCAAACATATCATCTAATCCTAATTTTAAATATTCGACTTCTAGAGAAATGATATATTTGGATATGGACAGATTTCATAGAAACAGATATTATCCATCAATCGATTCCTGCAAATATCATGAAGAAAGGAAGAAATTTTACGCACAATTTGTATGGCAGTAGATTATATAGGGCAGTAGTTTATAAGCAGTAGATTATATAAGGCCTGTTCATCTTCTGAATAAATAGTTGTAATATTACACAACTTTGTGAAAAGAAAAAATACAAAAGTGAAATTTTACTTGGTTCAGGTGAATAAATTAAGGAAAATGGAATCAGCTAAAAGTTGATAATGGCTGATTCGCTATCTGTCAGAATAAATTTCAAATAATCATTGATTTTTAAATTATTAATCCAGAGAATTATCCATGGGGTTCTGGCACATTTGTAAGTGCAAAGTCGAACTGCTTTTCACATGTGTAGACATGTGGTGCACTTACAGTAAAAGCAGTCGTCAACCTCTACCCACCATATTTATCATGGCCTGTACCACGTGTACTAGGGATAAGCAAAAAAATGAATTATCTAAATATCCATTCTTTATTAATCAAGAAAAGCTAACCACACACGCTTTTCAGGCTGTTGGCCCTCATTAGTGTGGTGCAAACAATACCAAAAAGACTGAAAAAACTGGTGTTTCAGGTATCCTGAAAAATCATATAACGGGTATTTAAGTCCATGAATGCGTAAGTACTCAAAACTATGTGAATTTCAACGATTGTTGTTGTTGTTGTCGTGTCCAATAAAGAGCCTCAGATGTCTCCATACATCTCTATCACAGCAGTCGCAATGTCCTCTACCTTGGGTATGTCAAGCTGCTGTTCTGGGTCGATGTCAATTTTCTGTTGTTGCTGTCGTGTCCAATGAAGAGCCTCAGATATCTTCATACATCTCTATCACAGCAGCAGCAATGTCCACTATTTTGGGTGTGTAAAGCTTCTGATCTGGGTCCATGTCAATTTTCTGTTGTTGTTGTCGTGTCCAATGAAGAGCCTCAGATGTCTCCCTACATCTCTATCACAGCAGTCGCAATGTCGTCTACCTTGGGTGTTTAAAGCTGCTGCTCAGGGTCTATGTCAATTTTATGCAAGACTGCGGCCATTGCTGGGCATGAGAATATGTGAGTAGGTGTTAGTTCCACACCAAGACAATTGTTGCATGTCCTATAGGTTCTTTTGCCATCTGGATGTATTGTCATTTTAGTTGACATTTATTACGACAGATGGAGCAAGCTATCATCAAATTTCAGTTGCACGATCAGGAGATGACATTTTATTTCGTGATATACACAACTTTTTGTTGCTTGTACATCACTATTGTACGAATTAAATGATTCTACCACAAGAGGTAATCTCAAACACAGCATGCTGTACGTGAGACATATTCATCTAAATGCTCATTTCTATATTCTTATTGTTACTTTTGGAGCGATTTTCTCTTTTTCAAATTAAGCACAATTTACCATTTTGATATTTACAACCTTAAGCCTAAATTCTATTCTATATTTTATAACCCTAAAGGTATATTCTAATTACAAAATTTGATTTTTGTTTTTTAAATATACAATTATGATTTTATAAAAGAATGAAAGATTTATATATGTATTATATAATCTGAAATTCAATTATTTTATTTTTTTAAATATATATTTTATTTACATTCATTGACTGTTCTACATTTTTGACCATAGATTTAGAACATAACACTTAAAATATTTTGTTATAAATATGTATAGTTAACCTACCTATATTTTAATTCACGAATATAGAATTCATTTTATAAATTTTATATTACTGTGATAAATAATATTATGTATAATTTGCTTCTCTCAAGTAATTCAAAATAAAAACTACTTGATGGGTAAATAATTATCTTTCTTTTTTTACGACTGCACCCTTAATTCTCTAACTTTTTCATCAACAAAACAAAAAATAATCATAACATATATATTATTATATTAATCATTAAAGGTATATCAGAACAATATAGAGTTTTGTAATTATGGACAGGTATATATTTTCTCTATATTTTTCATTATTTCGGCAAACAATGGTTGTTATCTCCGCTAAGGATAATTGCGTCGATTTACAATTGTTAAACAGAGAAACAGTTATACAGATCATTATGCAAGAAAAAAAGGAGAAACGATAAGATTTTTGAAAATGAAATACATTATTTTTAATCAACAAACACCAATCCATTAAAATAATATATTAATTCAATAAGAATGTATGTTATATTAAAATATCATTTAAAATTATATATCATAGATTCAAATATTCTGTTTATATCTACCACCAGATGTCGGGACATTCCCTATATAAAACCGATTGTTGTTGTTTCCCAATGGCCGGCTCAAGCCATATGTAATTATGTAAATAATCTTTGTTTTTCCTTGTTCTACTCGCCTTAATCCAGGCAGTACTTTAATAAAATTATGTTTGTTATATATTCCTTTAGTTCAATTAAAGCAATTACTGATCAAAACTATTGTTAAGAAAAAGGTATCTCCTTATCGTGCAACTGAAAGTTGCTGATGGCTCGCGCCATCTATCGGAATAAATATCAACTATTTACGTTAATTTCTAATTATTCCAGAATTGGCCAAATACCCATTCTTGATTCATCAAGAAAAGCTAACCACGTACGCGTTTTGGGCTGTTTATTGTTTATTATTATATTTTCAAGATTTTTCCACGACTGCATTACCATAGCATAATCCACAAGATAATCAAAAATCAACAGAAATCTCATTTATTTTATATATAACATATATATATAGTAAATACCTCTTTCTATACAAGAAAAGAATCACTAGTATATATATTACACTTAGTAAATTACAAATATATCTAATTAAAGGGCTAAAATGAAATTGCGCCAAAAGTTTAATCTTTTGGTACGAAATCCAATCTTCTCAAGAATGTCAATTGGAATGTCAACTGAGCAAACTTGGTGACAAATGTAATGTGACAAATGGGACACTTCTTTTAATTAATATATATTGTAGTATTATATATATCTGACACATATATACCTTTTCAAGATAATCTATCGTGTATTATTAGTAACTTTCTGATAATATATCATGTATTATTAGTAACTTTCTGATACTTTATCATGTATTATTAAATATTTATATTACTATTCCCTAGCGCGCCATCTGTTATGAAAATTAGAAACTATTTTAGACGCGTAAGATTCTTTTTGAAATTAAACAATTTCTACTGCCCTTACTGTAATTAAAAATTAATGGGATTATTTTTTCCATTGCAGTAAGGGCAGTAGAAATTGTTTAATTTCAAAAAGAAATTACGCGTCTAAAATAGTTTCTAATTTTCATTATAAAATATAACACAATGTGTATTTTACAATTCGATGGATATTTACAGTGAATTTTGCTTAATTCTGTATTTATTTGAACTTCCTACAAAGTTATTAGGAATAAAACCGAATGATTAAAAACAGGATTGATTCTTTAGCATTTAAGAGATAGCATATACAAGATTACCTACTTGTTTCTCGAATCAATTCAAATAAAAATAAAGTTATTATAATATATATGTAGTAAATTATATTTGTTAATATTTGTGTTTGCAAAGAAGGGTTGATAAACATCAAATAAGAGCCAATAATAGGGATAACTATATTAACAATGATTAAAATATTTTGAAAGATAGTACTAAAGTGAAATTAAAAACAAAGCAGGCATAACCTGACCGTTCACATCAACTTTTCAGATAGCAGAGCGCCATCTAGTAGAACAGAAATCAAATAAACATTGATTTAACTTGTTTCCTGATATTTGGCCAACCCATTTTCTTGATAAATCAAGGAAAGCCATCCACGAACGGATTTAGAGCTAGCCCTTGTCAACGTGGTGCAGACTGTACCTCTACGACAAAAATATTTTGATTTCAGTGGCTTCTTGAGAAATCACGAAATGGATATTAAAGGTCAAATTTGCGTAAATACGCTGAAATTGTGAGAAAATAATTTTATAAATTAATAGAAAAAGTTCAGGTGTTTGTATTAAACACACAAAAAAAGTAAAATTTTACTGAATTCAGGTGTATAAATTAAGAAAAAGGCGTATATTGATCGAGAAACTGAATGTTACTGATGACTTATCTGTTGAAATAAACATTAATTAATAATTAATTTTTAATTAATCTAGAATTAGCCGAATACTCTTTCTTGATTAATCAAGAAAAGATAACCATACGTTTCGGGCTGTTGGCCTTCATCAGCTCGGTGAATTTTTGGTTGTTGTGGTACAGTCTGCACCACGCTGATGAGGGTCAATAGCCCTAAAACACGCGCGTGGTTAGCTTTTCTTGAATAATCATGGAAATGTATTTGGCAAATTCTGGAATAATTAAAAAATCAACGATTAGTTGAAATTCTCTCCGACAGATGACGCAGGTCATCAGAAACCTTAATTTGCACGATTAGGAGATGCCTTTTTCTTAAAACTATATTGATTTAGCAAAATTCTCTTCCTTTTTTTGACTCCTGAACGTGATAGTTATACAAATAAGAGAGATATACTCATATGCCATTTATTATTGTTTTTGATGAATTTAATAAAAGAGAGGGATGTCATATTTGCATAAAAGAAAATTATAACTTAAGAAAACAGTAAATATTCAATATTTTCTGCTATTCACATTTAAAATGATTTCCTTCATTGATTTATTGTTCTTTATGTAAAAAGATAATTTCTAAATGTCGAAATGAAATGGCTTTGTGTTCGTAACGTATGTATTTATCTATTTTTGACAATGCTTTGAGTAATTTAGAAAAGTATATTAATTTTGTCTCTAACAGCCTTTTTATTAGTTTACGATATATCGGGACATCTTAGAATATATAGGATCACCCTGAATATTTCTATGGTATCTAATATTCTTCCTCTGATTTGTTCTTTTTTTTTTTGTTGCTTTTCAGCGATATTTAAATGGCGCATGCGCTGTTAATTTTATTTTTGCCACCGTTCAAGCGGAAGTTGGAACGTTAAGGTACAACTAATAGGCCGACTAACGGCAAAGTATACCTTCTTTCTCTGATTGATCGGCGGTACGCATGCGCAGCTCATTGACTAATTGTTGTGCGAATTTACTCATCAAGTGTTTTATATGAATATTGGAGATATATATTATCAATTTTGATATATTGAAACAATGTTTAATTTAATCGGAAGTCAAGTGTTGTTATTCACTAAAGTATGATTTTCATTTTGTATAATCTCTATTCAAGATAAATATATAAACTATTTGAGTTGTTCGATTAGAAAATTCGAGTATATTAATCGTATGAACGAAGGAATAATAATACTCTAGTTTATATTCATAGTACATAATGTATAGATAATAGAAGTACATATCGTTAAAACCTAATATGATGATGAAATGGAAAATTGGATATGCAAATATACGAGATCTATAGAATAATATACTCTAGCTTATATTCATAGTACATAATGTATAGATAATAGCAGTACATATCGTTAAAACCTAATATGATGACAGAATGGAAAATTGGATATGCAAATATACGAGATCTATAGAATAATACTCTAGTTTATATTCATAGTACATAATGTATAGATAATAGCAGTACATATCGTTAAAACCTAATATGATGACAGAATGTAAAATTGGATATGCAAATATACGAGATCTATAGAATAATACTCTAGTTTATATTTATAGTACATCATGTATAGATAATAGCAGTACATATCGTTAAAACCTAATATGATGACAAAATAGAAATTTGGATATGCAAATATACGAAATCTATTCTAGAATATCATAATAGAAAATATTGTTGATAGCAATATCAAATTCCTATAAGTCCGTAGTCTTATATTATATATTCCTGGTAAATCAATGAAGATTTATTCTCTGGAATATATTTTCTGATTTTCATAGATTTCTCCAATATTCTTTTGAATTCGAAATTCAAAATAGATTTTTAAATCTCTCTGAATATGCAATATTTATTTCATTTAGATTGAATAATTCATACTATTCTGATACATTTATTGTGTATTTATATCATCTTGATTGAATTGAAAAAACTAATACTATATATATATTATATAATCTAAAATGCAATTATTTTAATTTTTAAAAACATGTATTTATTTTCATTCATTGACTGTTCTACATTTTTTGACCATAGATATGGAACATAACACTTAAAAATATTGTTGTAAATTTGTATAGTTGACATACCTATTTTTTTAAATCACGAATATAGAATTAATTTTATTTATTTATTTTTTTTTTTTTTGCTTATCCCTAGTACACGTGGTACAGGCCATGATAATCATGGTGGGTAGTTAGCGACTGCTTTTTACTGTAAGCGCACCACATGTTTACACATGTGAAAAGCAGTTCGACTTTGCACTTACAAATGCCAGAGCCCCGTTTGGTTACTTGCACTCGCTGGTGGGGTTGGACTTTTGCAAGAATCGGGGGCCATTGGAGCATTTTTTTTTTTAAACAGAAAAAAGTGCCCAATGCGGGAATCGAACCCGGGTCCTAGTGGTCGAAAACCAAACGGTTTAACCAGCCTTCCACCGACCCCCAATTCATTTTATAAATTCTATATTACTGTGATAAATAATTTTATGTGTAATTTACTTCAAGTAATTCAAAATAAAAACTACTTGATGGATAAATAACTATTTCTTTTTTCACGAATGCACCTCCAATTCTATCTTTTTGAACAAAATATTCATAACATATACTGTATATTGTATAGTGTTGAATAAATAGACGCGTATTAGATCTATTTTAATCTTCTTTTGCATTACATTGACAAGTGACATGTTTGTATTTGTCAAAACAACCTTTCTATTGCGACAATACATTACAGGCTACTATATCTACAACATTCATTTGACAATATAATTGTTTTCTTGATTAAAACGAGAAGGTTGCTTGTTGAAATATTTCAATAAAGAAATTCCGTCTATATTTAAGATGTGTACCTTATTAACTAAAGGTATACACATAAATTTACATATTTACATACCTCGTCCCTTATAAACACTACAACATATATACATATTTCCAAAATTCTTGTGACCATAGAATGGTTGATGAAAACGAGTGTTTTGCTTACCGAAAAATCGTAATAGTTTGTAATATGCATATCTTAAATTGAAAGTATATATGTTATATCCAATTCAATTTTATTATGTTATATAAATATTTTTTCTAATTTGACGAAAAAACAAAAAGCTTTTTTTAAATATTTATTTTGTGCTGTTGTATATATAGATTTGTTTTTTTCTTTTGGATTGGTTAAATGTGTTTTTTTCTAATAAACTCATTTGCCAAAAATATTATACAGTTAAATTTGTTTAAAATAAAGTAAGCATATTTGTAAATAATTCTAAATCATTCTTCTTTTTTTTAGTAAGTAAAATTTGCATTCGACAAACTAAACATTCACTTAAAAATCAATATTACTTTTCTTTATTCTCTCCTTCTCCACTCGGAATATAAGATATATATATATATATATTATATAATCTAAAAACTCAAATATTTCTATATTTTCAAATATATGTGGCAATATCGTTGCGGGGTTTCTTGTTGTTGGATGCGAATGGTGAGATTTGGTTGAAGCGCAGCCGTTTGAGTGGAAGTTGCAGCATACAGTTCGGAATAATCAGGACACGTGATTGGGTTTGAAAATAAAAGGCAACTGGGTTGGAGGGAAGAAAGCTTGAGCAGAGTTGAGCGATTTGACTTATTAATTAGTTTATCACATGGCGATGATGGGATTTAGATGAAATGAGCGGAGAGAGAGAGATCTCTAGAGTAGATGTTACCTTGTTGGAAGCGAAGGAGCAACTGTCCGAACTCGGCGAGAGCCACTGAACAACTGTAGGTGTTGTTCCTATGAGAGCGAAAACGTAACTGACCATTCTTGCTTTTCGATTTAACACCAAGACTCAGTTTCTCTCTGATTGGTCGAGAGATATCACATGATCTTTTCCTATTGGTTGACCTACTTAAGGTGCTGTCTTCTGATTGGCCCGCGGCTCTCCTTGATGAAAGATATGGTCTGCCTGACAGGAAGTGTCGAGTGTTATTTACTTCCGCGTTATCAAAATACGTCCTGCTTTGTCAGGAAGTATTGTGTGCATCTTGACGAATATAACTTCTGCGGTCACTAGATACGTCCTGTTTTTCCAGGAAGTGTTGGTTTAAACTTAGCTCGCAGGGACCCGGGGTCAGAAGGTTAACTGCGACGTTATTAATAAATATGTTCTCCTCTAGATTTACTTCCTATGTCTTTTGTTACTTTCTTTCCTCCAGTTACCTTATTCTTTTATTAAATCTTTGAAAATCATACATGGTACATACATAGTGGGTCGGGGTTGCATTTGATTATATACAAATTATGACAGATGCGCCCCCTACATGTGAAGAATTCAAGAAGGGGTTAGCCTGAGAGAATTCTGTAAAGTGAAAAATAATTTTGTGGGAAAATTAGTTGTGGGTATTGAGTCTATATACAAGCATTGGTGGCGATATAATAAGTAAAATAGAATGGTGTTGATGATATAGGTTGAGTATAATTAATAGAAATCAAAAAATTTTATAATTGTAAGAAATCAATGAATGTTATGGTACATAGTGGGCAAAAAAAAGGAAAATGCGCCTAAACGAATTCTACTCGAGTTAAGAAATGAATTCGAGGGAGTTCTATTAAGGCTTTTGAAATCAAAATAAAATAATATAAAATAGTTGAATGAAATCAAAATTGAATATTTTTGGTTGAAAAAGAAAAATTGTTTTGTTGCATGGTGATAAGGGAAAATGCCTAGTTACTTTTTTTGCTCGAATTTGGAAAAGAATTCGAGGGAATTTCATAAGGTCTTTTGAAATCAAAATAAAATAAAATAAAAGTTTTTTGAGCGAAATCAAAGTTGAGTGCTTGGTTGAATGGTGAAAAAAAAAGTAAAAATGCCTAACCATATTCTATTCGAGATTGGGAATGAAATCGAAGGAATTCTATTAGGTCTTTTGAGAAATCAAAAATAAAAATAAAATAAAAGTTTTTTGAGCGAAATCAAAGTTGAGTGTTTGGAAAAAAAAAGAAAATGAAAAATAAAAAGGTTTCAACAACAAAGGGTGATTTAATGTTTTTAGTTTAATCGAAAACCAATGAGTTTTCGTTGATAATTGAGTTATGGCAGTTTAAGCTAAGTGGTAAATAGAATGATAATTGATAAATAAAAATGATAATATAAACTAATTGGAAAAAAAATGATAATTAATGATTAAAAGTGGTAATTAGTTGAATAAATTGATAAATTGATTAAATATTTAAATTTTAATTGAGAGAAAATAATGAAAATGATTGATATGAAAAATAAGGTGTATTGGTTGGAACCCTTTGGTATCTACATGCCCTGATCTACATGTATTGGTTGCTCCATTTTGCCCTATAAATGTTTTACTTGCTCAATTATGCCCTATAAATTTTTTGTCTCATCTGTAGCGACACTTAGGTGAAAAACGTGATTCTAGCCCTCAAGTGCGTTTATGCTGTGTGTACAGGAGACATGGAAATCTATATAACCTTTATGTGTAATTTTTTGTCTTTGTGTGTGTGTTGTGAAAAAATGTTAGAAGTCTGTTGTGTAAGAAATGTGTGAGCTAGTTCTATGCGTTGTCTCGTGGATGTGGAATTGGGTGGTAAAAATCGATATGTAGACTCGAACTGGAATCAAAATCGGTGGCATAGCGAGGTTCCCAGTTGACCTCAATAGGGGATCTCCTCATTGTAATTAGAGATACGGAAGTGGGGTGTGTCGGGCAAACGAGAGGGAATGAAATTGGAGATCTGACGAAGGCGCTCCGCTTTGTTTACAGAGGCCGAATTTATCGCTGCGGATTACACTTCCTGTCGTGGTGTCTCAAAATTCTCATTTCCTGCCGTCTATTTATTTTTGGTGCGGCTCAGATCTTGTTTTTGGAGCGTGATTTCTCCGACACTGGTTGGTCATCTTTCAGTTACTGCTATCTTTTCGGAGTTTATTTAGATTTTCTGCGAAGATGGTTCCTAGAATTATGAGAAGTTTTATAAATGTTTGTCCTAAATTAAAAACTACCTCTTGTAGTTCGAAGATTTTCTGCGCGGGCATGGCATAGATAAACAAGTAATTAATGAATAAAATTGGGATACAGTTGTACGGTAGAACTAATAAACCAAGGGTAAAAATCAGATGAAAGATAGGATATTGTCCCATGTTCGTCCATATTTTTGTAACTGGGGACTCTGAAATATTTGCTTGAACCTTATTAATTGTAGAATTTGAATGATTGGTAGGTTCGCAGTTCTCCTGTTTGATATCTTTAGGGGGTGGTGTGATATGATTGAGCTGGTTGTCAGGTTTGCAGTTTTTAACATCGGGGAAGAGTGATGTAAATCGTCTTGTTGCAAAAATGGCAGGGTCTAAATGCCTGAAAGGTTCGCTGCTGGTGGGTTTGAACCTTAATGACTCTGTTGGGAATAATTCGGGTGTTAAATGTTTGAAAGGGAACGTGTAATTGGGGTTGTGCTTTATATGATAGGTGCTAACGGCGGGTGGTGATATACAATGGATTTTTTCTGTATACAGTTTAAGTTTGTTGACGTGGATTGTGTCAGTGTCTCTTTGAAGTGGTTGATTTGGTCGATCTATGCGGACCACATTTGGTGAAATAATTTCTAATATTGTGTGAGGTCCTGTGAAATATGGCGCAAGTTTCCCTGTATTTGGGTGGTGATATAATTTTACTAATACTAGATCACCTACTTCGAAATGTGGTTGCTTGTGTCGTTGGTCATAAGTGTTTTTGTCTTGTAAATGTTTGTTTTGTGTGCGTGTGTGTGCAATTTTTCTAGCTTTGTCGATATCTGGGTACGGTGTGTTATGATTAGAGATTTCTGGGGGTAGGATACCAAACATTAAGTATATGGGTGGAAAACCTGTGGTAGAGTGGGGTGTCTTGTTATATATAAGTGTAACCTTCTTGACCAACTTGGTCCATGCGACCTTAGGATTTTCTAGGTGTAATAACCTAAGTTTTCCCGTGAGGGTGGCGTTCAGGCGTTCACATAGGCCGTTGGCTTGTGGGTTGTTGCTGGTTGTGATTAACGGGTGAATATTTCTATTAAGGAGAAAACTACGAAATTTGGGTGAAGTGAAGGCAGGGGCTCTATCCGTAAGAAGGCGTTTTGGAGAACCATCCTGGAATACTCGTTTAAGTACCTGTTGGTAGGTGGTGGTACTGGTGGATTTAGATGGAAAAGCCCACGCGTAGCGTGAAAAATGATCGACTACCACATGGAGGTATATCTTGGTGTTGCCATATTTGGCAAATCCTGCTATGGTGTCCAGAGATAAAAGGTCGAAGGGTTCTTTAGATTCCGGAGGTTGACTTAATTCTCCGTAAGTGGGTCCTACTGGACGTTTTGTTAATTGGCAGGTGGGACAGGTCTTAACTTTTTGTTTAATATCTTTTGACATACCTTGCCAGTAATATTGTGTGGAGATGATTCGTGACATTTGTGAAATACCGGGGTGATTGTATTGTGTGTGTACTGTTTGTAAGAGTTGTTGTATGAGTGGTTTTGGAATTATAATCTTGGTTATACCTTTTCGGGAAACTGTATGTAATCCATTATGATCAATGGTCAAACTAGACTCTTTCGATGGAGGAGGTTGGTGGGTCTTGATAAGGGTGGCGTCCAAGAATCCACAAAACGGGTTACGGGACAAGAGATCTGCTTCATATTGTAGTTTTCCCTTTATGTAGCGGACCTCATATTCGTAACTCGATAGTCGTAAACTCCATCGAAACAGTCTGCCGGACGGGTTCTTGATGGTTTTCAACCACTGTAATGCGTGATGGTCAGAAAATATAGTAAATTTTCTGCCCATAAGATAGATGCGAAACTTCTCCACACTCTCAACGATTGCTAAGCATTCAAGTTCAGAGATGGAGTAGTTTTTCTCGTGTGGGCGCAATGTTCGGCTGAAATATTGAACTGGATATATGTTTCCGTCAGGGTGAACTTGTTTGAGAATGCCTGCTATACCGAGGGTGGATGCATCGCAATACACTTGGCATGGCAGACCTTCTTTGTAAAGGTGTAAAATGGGGTGTTGTGTGAGGTTTCCTTTCAGGTCAATGAACGCCTCTTGACAAGCTTCATTCCAGTTCCACACGACGTCCTTTTTGAGGAGATTGTTGAGTGGTGCTCGCAAGCGAGCGTATTCCGGAATGAATTTGTTATAGACGTTCACAGCGCCTAAGAAGGATTGTAGTGTTTTTCGGTTGTGTGGTTGTTTAATGGCGTGGATGATGTCGGTATTGCGTGTAAGTGGTGTAATTGTACCAGCTGTGATGGTGTAACCTAGAAAATTTATGGATTGCTTAAAAAATTCGCATTTCGCGAAGTTAAGTTGTAACTTCTCCGCTTCGCAGAAGGCGAAAAATTGTCGCAGGTGATTTTGATGTTCCTCCAATGTGTTGGAGTAAATGATGAAATCATCAAAGTAATGTGCCACACAGTCAAGTCCGTGTCTCTGTAGGACCTGACTTATGGCTCGTTCGTAAATCTGAGGACTGGTTTTTAACCCGAAAGGTAATCGAGTGGGTTGGTATAATCCTTCAAAGGTGGCAAATGCTAACAGTGGTCGAGAATCGGGGTGTATTGGGACTTGCCAATACGCAGAGGATATGTCGGCCGTGGAGAAATATTTGGCCTGTGCGAGGCGGTCTAGGATATCCTCGATTCTCGGGAGGGGATGGACATCAGAGCTGATTAGCTCATTCACCTTCCTATAATCGATACAAAACCGTTTGGTCTTGTCGCGCTTAGTGACGAGGGTGACAGGGCTCGAGAAAGGTGAAAAAGATTGCTCTATGATGCCGTTCTCCAGCATTTGTTGTATTTGGTTACGGATTTCTTGTTGGTCACATATCGGAACACGATATGGACGTATGGTGATTATTTTTTCGGAATTCGTGGGTATTTTTACTGGTGGAATACGTAAGCATGGTACGTTGAATTTGTCCTGTGAAAAAATGTGAGTGTACCTTTGTAGAAGTGTTGTGAACTGTAGTGTATAGTGAGTGTTAGGTGTTGTGTTGTAGTATGCATGGGGTAAAGGGTTTTGTTGTGTATTAGTGTGAGTGTCGAGTTCGTTGTGTGGGTTGGTCATGTGAGAGTTGTGCAACGGTGTGTGATCACCTATGTTTTTGGTATGCGAGTTATCCCGCTGTGTGGGTGCGTTTTGGACAGGTTCATAAGTTGAAGTTGTTGTGGTTTGATTATTTGAGGGCATGTAAAAAGGGCAATTGGCTTTAGTGAAAAAGGGGCATGTAGATAAGTGGGGTTTTCTCAATGAATGCACGCAATGGTTGTCATAGGCGGAAAGTTGGGATGTGGGGAAAATTTTTTGTGACATCGCCTGACACTGCCAGTACGTGCATACATTGGACACATGATTAAAATGGTAGGAAAGGGTAGACAATGGGGCGCCCAGCTGGAGTATAGTGCATTTATTAAAATCTATGGTTAATCTGAATTTATGGAGGCTATTGATACTAAGAATTCCGAATGGCAATGGTGCATTCACTACATGGAAATACTCCTTTCGTGATATTTGTCCTATTGTCAGTGGGATAGATAGTTTACCCATGGTTTTTGCAAATCCGTTTAGGGTTTGGAGGTGTAGTGAATGTCCCTCAAGGGTTAAATTAGGCAGGTGGGTTTTTAGCATATGATAAATATTATATGGCACTATACTCAGGCTGGCGCCTGTATCAATTAAAAAGGGGCATGATACATTAGGGGCTAGAAAAAGTTTGACAGTCAGTTGGTTCAGGGATCCTACCTCAGTCTCGAAAGGGCTGCTCGGCTGGGGTGTCCCTGGCTTGACTTGGTTGTTGTGGAATCGTGGCTGGTTGTTTTGGGACTGTTTGCACCGTCCGGACTTTTTCGTGGGTCGTCGGGACTGGTCGAAGTCGGCATTCGCTGTGCCAGTGTCTCGCGCCGCAGAACTTGCAGTTGGACGGCGGAAGAGGTGCATTCCATGCACCTGGGCGTCGGGGTGTGCTGTGGTACGGACCCGACATTGTGGGTGGTTGATCTTCTCTGGATCGCGTTGCCGGTACACTGGGCCCGTGGATCCGCTGTACCAGTCGGAACCATTCTCCTAGGTTCTCGGGAGGTATTACGCGGACTAGGCGCTGGTCGTTGAATGGCAGTCCTTCTGTCAGCGTCTCGAGGATCACCTCTTGTGGAAGTCCTAGTTGCAATCCCATGGCGGTTTTCTCCCGGTAGTAGGTCTCTAAGTTGGCTTGTCCAGTGAGTTTCATGGCGAAATATTTCGCAAAGGACGCTTCGCTTGACTCAGGGTAGAGATCTAGGAGGATTTGTCTCATCTGGAAATAACTCCGGTCGGCCAGCCGAAGTTTCCTGAAGAGCTCCAGGGGTTGTCGCACCAGGTAGTTTGGCAGGCGCAGTAATTTTTCTTGTTCTTCCATGGATGCGTCTTCCATTTTTCGATCGAACGTCTGGAAAAACTGTGTCGCGCTGTATGTGCCGTCGAAAGGCGAGATTGCCGACTCCGCTCCATCAGAAATTTTTACTCGCGTCAGGAGCGTTGACAGCTGGTTGACGGCGTCCGCTAGGGGCGCAGTTGTCTCTCGGCCGGTCATCTCCTGTCTTTCTCTTGCCGGTTCGTTCTCTCTTACTTCTTGCCTTCTTTCCATTGTTTCCGTCGGACCGTCTGACTTTACGCCTATGGGATCCTGATTTAATTCCATCTCACTATCCTGTCGACTTAACCGTTCTGTGGCAATATCGTTGCGGGGTTTCTTGTTGTTGGATGCGAATGGTGAGATTTGGTTGAAGCGCAGCCGTTTGAGTGGCAGCATACAGTTAGGAATAATCAGGACACGTGATTGGGTTTGAAAATAAAAGGCAACTGGGTTGGAGGGAAGAAAGCTTGAGCAGAGTTGAGCGATTTGACTTATTAATTAGTTTATCACATGGCGATGATGGGATTTAGATGAAATGAGCGGAGAGAGAGAGATCTCTAGAGTAGATGTTACCTTGTTGGAAGCGAAGGAGCAACTGTCCGAACTCGGCGAGAGCCACTGAACAACTGTAGGTGTTGTTCCTATGAGAGCGAAAACGTAACTGACCATTCTTGCTTTTCGATTTAACACCAAGACTCAGTTTCTCTCTGATTGGTCGAGAGATATCACATGATCTTTTCCTATTGGTTGACCTACTTAAGGTGCTGTCTTCTGATTGGCCCGCGGCTCTCCTTGATGAAAGATATGGTCTGCCTGACAGGAAGTGTCGAGTGTTATTTACTTCCGCGTTATCAAAATACGTCCTGCTTTGTCAGGAAGTATTGTGTGCATCTTGACGAATATAACTTCTGCGGTCACTAGATACGTCCTGTTTTTCCAGGAAGTGTTGGTTTAAACTTAGCTCGCAGGGACCCGGGGTCAGAAGGTTAACTGCGACGTTATTAATAAATATGTTCTCCTCTAGATTTACTTCCTATGTCTTTTGTTACTTTCTTTCCTCCAGTTACCTTATTCTTTTATTAAATCTTTGAAAATCATACATGGTACATACATAGTGGGTCGGGGTGGCATTTGATTATATACAAATTATGACATATATATATTTCATTTTTATTAATTGATAGTTCTACTTTTTGGTTATCATCGTTTTTAGAATGACTTTCAGTTTTGTTTTAAATATGCGTAGTTAACATATCTAACTTTTTGAATCACTAATATAGGATTAACATTATAAATTCTATATATTGTGAAAATAACTAATGTGTAATATTTCCTCAAGTAATTGAAAATAAAAGCTACTTGATGGTAAATAATTATCTTTTTTTTATCACGACTGCACCCTCAACCCTTTATCTTATCAATCCTTTGTCTTATCAACCCTTTATCTAACAAAAAACAAATTATTTATAATATATATATATATATATTAAAAAAAGGCATCTCCTTAACGTGCAACTGAAAGTTGCTGATGGCTTGCGCCATCTATCGGAATAAATACCAACTATTCTCGTTGATTTTTAATTATTCCAGAATTGGCCAAATACCCATTCTTGATTAATCAAGAAAAAGCTAACCACGGACGCCTTTCGGGCTGTTGGTCCCCATCAGCGTGGTGCAAGCTGTACCTCAACGACCAAAAAATTGGTCATTAAGGCATCCTGAAAAATCATGAAACGGGTAGTTAAGGCCAGAATTGCGTGAGAACGCTACACAATGTGAAAACCTAGTACAAATGTGATATTGTACTGAGATAAGGTGCATAAATTAAGAAAAAGGCATCTCCTTATCGTGCAACTGAAAGTTGCTGATGGCTTGCGCCATCTATATATATATATATATGGTAATTTAAAACAACAACCTCATATGGTGTAGATAACTTATAACAAGATTGCCATGTTGTATATAGAAACATCTATAAATAATTATGCGCATGATTAATCTGTGTCTTTACATCACCCTATGTAATGTAATTTGTACAAAGTGGATAAATAAATAAAATCTGTAATAGATTTAAGAGTTGAGCTAAAGCAGAGATCGAGCATAGTATTACCAAAACAACAGTCTAAAGATGGAACTCATAAATCAGGTAGATTCACAATTCCCACGACAGGCCACCCACACTGTCACATGTGGTGGAATGCAGAGACCCCTCTCACACCTGGACAGGTAAAGGCGCCCTTTCTCAAACGCCCCTGTCACATAAGGTCACCCCGTCTTTAACCTATAAATCATCACCTTACAGTGGCTTGACAGCTCAGTACAGTTCAGTCAGTTGAGTTTAGTTCACCCTTAGCGTCAGCTCACGTCGGTCGTACCTTATGTCGGTCTCAACTATCATGTAGACGAGTAAGAAACTTCTATGTCTCCATCTTTCGCTTCTAGCTCAGCTTTTATCTGTTAACGGAACTTTCTTAGTGTAACTGTGTCTTCGTTTTTTGTGTGGATATCCCCAGCTTTCCACTCTGCCTCGACCACGACTGCCTGTATTTTGTGAGAACTTTTAAAGGTCTTCCAAGGTGCAGAGAGGTACTGGAAAACTCTACATCCTGACTGTTCCTCTCGGTCAACACAGTACAACAAGAGCTACCAGGACTTCAACAATATTTCAGTAGTCGACAGGATCTCTACAAAAGCTACTGGAATTCTCAATTCAACATTATTACATGAGTCGACAGGATCTCATCACAGATAAGTCGACAGCAACTCATCATCACATTTAAGCCGACAGGATGACCAAAACGAAGGATGACACAACTAAGAGGTAAGAAGACCGTTCAGATAGGAAGCGAGAAAGGGCAAAGATGGAGAAACAAGCCCGCCATACCAACGAAACGACCAAGCAAACTCTCCCCAAGATATTTACGGAAGAAACGCCGCCCCAACGGACTTCCGCATACCCGCTAACCGATCGCCAACGCCAGGAGCAAGCTGACCACCCCAATGACACAGCCGAAAATCCCACACGACATGGAAACTGAGCAGCGATGTACCCAAACCCTGTGACAAGTTCCACACCTTCGACCTGACATCGTCGAGACAATGCTCAAGGCAACAAGCCACAATCAACTTCACAGAAGCTACAAGCGTCTACAAGCTCTACATGGAGTGTCTTCAACGTCAGCAGGAATACAAGACAAGACCAAGTTTCCTGACTGAACTTTCAACCAAACTGTAAGTTTTAAAATCTTACATAACTTTATCCTCAAGTTCACAACTTGATTCAACCTAAATTTTGTATTTATATTTTCACTTTAAGCATTTAAAATCAATTTTTGCCTTTTTTTCAATATCATTTTTTATTGAATTTTTAAAATTCTCACACTCTCATTTATCAAATTTATTTTAATTTTTAATGAGATTATAAATTTCAAGTTATTACTCTCAATTTTACTTAAAAAAAAAAATTTTCGCCCATCACGCATTTTTACAAATTTGCCAATCTTACATGTCGTTCTTAAATTCACCTATAATAATATTATCCAAATCTACAACTTAAAAAAAAAAAAATCATTATTATTATTTCTTAAAATCTCTCATTCATCATGATACTAAACCTATTTTTGTTTTACTTATTAGTTATCTTTATACCAAAAGACCAATATCTTTATCAATTCTTAA
This sequence comes from Cordylochernes scorpioides, assembly GCA_030710605.1. Classification (NCBI taxonomy): domain Eukaryota; kingdom Metazoa; phylum Arthropoda; class Arachnida; order Pseudoscorpiones; family Chernetidae; genus Cordylochernes; species Cordylochernes scorpioides. The sequence goes on along the minus strand of CP092872.1, from coordinate 84,077,811 downwards.
AATTTGGTAATGTTCACCATTTCAAGTAAGCGCCCAATTCAAATTATTTGTAACTCTCACGACATTGCCTTTTTACAAGGAACATATTTACGCTACCATAATCAACGATCAAAAATATCAATTTTTAAATATAAATTAACGTAGGTGAAACACATTTTTTTTTAATTGCAAAAATCGGAAGATACAATATCTTCAAAAACACCACTAGGGAAAACAACTATCTTTCCCAAAACAAGTTTAAAATAAAGATTCCCTCCACTTCATCGCCAGTAGCTAAATTAGGTCACAACCTACCAAACTTATTAACAACATTTTATTCTAACTTAGATACACTCCCTCGTCTCTACTTTTTACATGCATAATTAAGCATCAATAAATCTCTCTCAACAAATGTTACAACACTCACACATCACTTTATACAATTGGCAACCATTTTTAGTGCGCGACTTAACACACAAATCCAAATCTTGAGCCACACAAGCCTCCACTTAACTCTATATCGTCGCCACAATAAAATAATTTCACATTAAACTTGCCAAATCCACTAACAGTCAAATATTCTCTCGATGTGTTTCATACAACAACCACCCATGACTTTATTAAATTTGTTATTCATGGTGAAACAGGTTAGATTTTGTGCCAAACTAAGACTTCACGTGACACCTTTTTATTCACATTTCTCACTTCGTGTCACAGTGCCACACCACAAAACTTTTTCATTTTTCAGGCCAAAGACGCCTTCACGCCTGTGACACCACATCTCAACTCAAAGCGTGTCCACGTTGAAAGTCGAACTTTCACCACACATCTAAACCTGACATCACCTAATAACATTTTTTCTAAGTCTAAACTAAATTCGAAACACAACAACTACAAAACACCGAGAAAATCATATCTTTCAATTATAACAGTAAATTGCCAACTCAACAAAAGAGAGAAAGTCAGTTTCGAGTAAATCTCAAACATAGCAAGCCATCCCACATGTGTGACCACCCCAAAAATAGAATTTCCGTGAAAAAAAAAGGGAAGTGGACGCCCTTTTTGACGTCACTCCCTTGGTCACTACTATCTTTTGAGAATATCTTTGGACATGCCCTCTCTTCCCCCTCAAGGCAGATCTTCTTGACCGCTAGCTTCAAGACGCCATTTTGAACACAGGTGTCACACTACTCATTTAGATTTCCTCGAGAATCTCACAAATCTCACCAACGAGATATCACAACACAACATACTTTAAACATTTTACATGTTAATTGATAACACCATTAAAACAATTTGGTTAAGTCTTATATAGACTTTTTAACGCGAAAGAGAAATCATTCTCTACATACCAGCATTGAGGACAAACGAAAAGATCATTTCACATATTCCCAGTTTCAGAGTCATAGAAACACCGATGTTACCAAAGGGATATAATCTAGTCACACACCACAACTGTAACTTTTCGTCAAAAGAGACAATTTTTGTTCAATTTTACACTACTTAAAATTTATCCAATCATTAATAACCTTCAATTAAATTATAAATTTTGTATAAAATCTTGAATAATTATTCTTATTCTTACCTTTCAATTATATAAACAAATTTTTTAATCCAACATTTAAAAAAAAAAACCTTTAATCAAATTTACTTTTATTTTTCATGATATTATTTTAGTATTGTAAAACATCTAATTGTTTCAAAAATTATTTTTATTTTATTATTTATTATATATTTTATATATTACAGGTTTAATTTTGTCCACTTACACTTTTTGTACCCGCAATCATATTTCTATATTTCTATTCACTATATTTTATTTGTTTAAATACCTTTATTATCTGACAATGTTTATCATCCACTATCGGGCATCTACAACAATCGTTTTCAACAATCATTTTCTTTAACCAATTCCCTATATTTTTCATCACTATCTTTTCAGTCATTGCGTCACAACAACGTAGAAAAACGACAGCACTGCTTGACAATTTATTTTTTGATTTCGTAATTTTCTCTTTGAGAACACCGTTCCCCAGACTTACCAATCCAAACTTCTGGTCTGAACATGCTTCAAGAGTTTATTTCATTTCATCCGCAGAGCAAATCTCCAACGCATTCACAAAGCGTTCACGTTTTTCAACTTTCAACTTTTTTTTTCAGCTCTAGCGGACCACATTCAACCTTTGATTTCGAGTCAAGTCAGATCACCTACTGTCGCTACAATTCTACTTATCGCATGGCTCTATTTCACTCCTTTCTCAATCATATTAATAAGCAACTTTTCTTCAACAACTTTTAACCCAATAATCCTAAAATTGTGACAAAACACTGTAACCCTTATATAGGATCGCAAGTGAAACATTGCCAAGGAAGACAGCTCAAGTCTATATCCTCGCTTTGCACCTGGATCTGAGTATTTGGTTTACATGAGCACTTCTAACAATTACATATTCTTCAACAACTTTTCAACCCAATAACACTACAATTGTGACAAAGCACTGTTACCCTATACAGGATCACAGGTGAAACATTGCCTAGGAAGACGCTCAAGTCCATATCCTCGCTTTGCACCTGGACCTAAGTATTTGATTGCATGTGTAAATCTCACAATTGCTTATTCTTTAACTACTAACCGTGTCCAACGCCCACCAATATTCTCTTAGAATGTGAATTTTTATGTCATCATTTTATTTTAATCATCTTTTTTGTTAATCAAACACAATGTCTTTTTTATTTCACTTTTATATATCCAACAAATATCATCTTGTTATAGCCCTTTTTAACCCTCACAGTTTAAATTAATTAAAAGAAATTTTAATTACTTACCTGTGTTAGAGAGGCTTTACCCGCCTAAACCCGGATAAACCCTTTCACTCCCGGGGCCCATCTATGGTAATTTAAAACAACAACCTCATATGGTGTAGATAACTTATAACAAGATTGCCATGTTGTATATAGAAACATCTATAAATAATTATGCGCATGATTAATCTGTGTCTTTACATCACCCTATGTAATGTAATTTGTACAAAGTGGATAAATAAATAAAATCTGTAATAGATTTAAGAGTTGAGCTAAAGCAGAGATCGAGCATAGTATTACCAAAACAACAGTCTAAAGATGGAACTCATAAATCAGGTAGATTCACAATTCCCACGACAGGCCACCCACACTGTCACATGTGGTGGAATGCAGAGACCCCTCTCACACCTGGACAGGTAAAGGCGCCCTTTCTCAAACGCCCCTGTCACATAAGGTCACACCGTCTTTAACCTATAAATCATCACCTTACAGTGGCTTGACAGCTCAGTACAGTTCAGTCAGTTGAGTTTAGTTCACCCTTAGCGTCAGCTCACGTCGGTCGTACCTTATGTCGGTCTCAACTATCATGTAGACGAGTAAGAAACTTCTATGTCTCCATCTTTCGCTTCTAGCTCAGCTTTTATCTGTTAACGGAACTTTCTTAGTGTAACTGTGTCTTCGTTTTTTGTGTGGATATCCCCAGCTTTCCACTCTGCCTCGACCACGACTGCCTGTATTTTGTGAGAACTTTTAAAGGTCTTCCAAGGTGCAGAGAGGTACTGGAAAACTCTACATCCTGACTGTTCCTCTCGGTCAACACAGTACAACAAGAGCTACCAGGACTTCAACAATATTTCAGTAGTCGACAGGATCTCTACAAAAGCTACTGGAATTCTCAATTCAACATTATTACATGAGTCGACAGGATCTCATCACAGATAAGTCGACAGCAACTCATCATCACATATATATATTTACATATATCCTTCTCTCTCTACATAAGCAAATATTTATATGTGTGTGGAAATGTAAAAATTTAAGAAGGTCAGATGTTGAAATTACTTGAGATGTCCTCACTGCTCACATGAGTATTTTAAACGACAAAGCCCTATCTATATAGATGTATTTAAGAGCCTTGTGTCATAAAAGAATGGCTGTCTTGATAAAGGCCAGCTTGCCGAGAAATACCGCAATAAATATAATTACAAGAGAAGGAATCGCCTGACATCATCTTGAAACTCGTCGCCGTTAACCTTTATTCCTTCTTCAAAATATAATTACTCCTGAACCGCCTAATGACTTTAAAATATATTGGATTAAGTAGAAAGGGAGAATAGGATACTATATTCACATTTAATACAATGTAATTACTATTCAATTTTATTAACCTTTTAACTATGTACAAACATTAATATCTTAATGTATAAGCATGTCAATTAAACTAAATAAAGCCTCTTCATTTCTTTCTTTTATATTTACATATTTAGGGGGTCGGTGGAAGGCTGGTTAAACCGTTTGGTTTTAGACCACTACGACCCGGGTTCGATTCCCGCATTAGACACTTTTTTTCTGTTTGAAAATAAATGCTCCAATGGCCCCCCAATTCTTGCAAAAGTCCAACCCCACCGCGAGTGCAAGTAACCAAACGGGGCTCTGGCACATTTGTAAGTGCAAAGTCGAACTGCTTTTCACGTGTGTAGACATGTGGTGCGCTTACAGTAAAAGCAGTCGCTAACTACCCACCATGATTATAATAACCTGTACCACGTGTACTAGAGATAAGCAAAAAAATATATACATATTAACCTAGGTCAAAATTTGATAAATTTACTGATCTTCATAAATATTCTCTTTCTGTAATTTTCAAATATATTTTCTATTGTTTGTTATTTAGCTTTTACCCAGCAGTTTATTTTATTTACTAAATATTTTTATTGGCTCATGCTAATCTCTATCAAGGTACAGAATAGAAGGGAATACGTTATTATAGTCTCGTACTTTGATAAAGAAAGGAGAGTTGTTAATAAGCATATTTGTAAATAAACACTTTTTGAACCAATATATACCTTTTATATATACCAATATATACTGTCTCAAAGCTTATGTCCATAGTTCTTCTAAAATACCCATTCCAAGAGTCTATCAACAGTACCGCTATAAAAGGAAGTTCCAAAAATGCATTATAACAGCGGTATGGTAGATTAAACTGGCGAAACCGCTGGGAGGGTTCACCACTGATGAGCCAGGCCCTCCCATTAATTTTTCCATTGCAGTAAGGGCAGTAGAAATTGTTTAATTTCAAAAAGAATCTTACGCCTTTAAAATAGTTTCGAATTTTGATATACCTTTTTCCTATATATATTTGATTGTAAATATTGCTCTTTTATCAAAAACGTATAACAAATCTGTAATAGTATTGCTATAAGTATCCTTAATGCTATCATTTTCGATTATTATGTTCAATGTGGTAGGTCGTCGTGTCGTACAAGAAATAAGACACTAGACACATTCTGTTGACAAAGTCGTGGCTGAAGAGAACCCAAGAATCCGACAACGGTCTAGGATGGTGTTCCTGTTATAGAGTGGAGATATTAAGCCGTTGTAATTCACTCGAATTCAAAGTCTGTGTATGGAAACGAAGCCATGGATATAAGCACCATAAGAATATGAATTCAGTGCTTCCAGACTGGTGATTTTGATTATGAGAGACTTTTTCTATAGAGCCTTTTCATGTTTTTGAGAGTAGACTACAATCGTTGAAGAAAAAATAATTATTTCTAAGGCATTTCAATATCAATTGCATTCAGGTTTCTTTGAGGCGAAAAGCATCGTACACCTGTGAAACAAATTCTTTCAGAATTCTTCTTAGGCATAGGTCTTCTTGATGGGTGAAATTTTCTTACAGCTTTGATAATTTGATAGCGAAATCCCATCCTCTGGTTGCAAGGCTCATCTTGGATGTCATGAACTAGAAAATATTTTTGAAATCACATAAATTTTAAAATTATGTTTAGGTTATTTAATAATTTGAAAATTTAGGTTGAATGCGATTTTTCAAACGAGTATATTCTGAAGTTCAGGGATCCAATTTTCATCGAATTCCTTTGATAAATGAGAAATTTCCATTTATTAAAAATTGAGGTAATTTCGTATATTTTTTGGTCTTGTCACCATTGAGTAGAAATTCAATAAATCATAGAAGGTCGTCGACATTTTAAGATAATTATCAACAGATGAATTTTCTCGGAATCCATATTAGAACGGTTGATTCTTTTTTTTTCAAGTTCGGCTCATTTAAGACAGCAGGTGAAGATTTGAACGTCTTAGATCTGGAGTTAAATATAGATTTGTTGTTCATTGTTGCTATTGGTCTCTAAAAGACCGAAAAAACGATTAAACAAATCTTAATTAGTCGCATTTCTGCTTTGAAGGTGGTTCTCGTCCTTTGATAGTAATTAATTTTGTATATTTGGTACGTATTTATTTAGTTTAGGTTTGATAATGAAATCCTCAGCATTCATTTTTATTGTAAATTTTAAGAAATAAGCAAATAATGTTTGGTTCTAATTGATTTTTCCTTCTCATTATATGAAAATAAGTCGAATTCAAATTTCTTTTTGAATATTTGCCTTTTTTCGTTGCGATTCGTTGAATATATTTTGAAGTAGGGTTGTGTTAGCAAGCTCGAACGATTATATCCTAATTAACGGAAGCTTTTTGCCTTAATACAAAGAATATCGTTTATACCTAATCTTGCGTTTCAAATTACTCGAATTTGAGGAATTTTTGGATCACATCCCAAATCAATTCTTTTCAGGTCCATCACACTCAAAATGTTCCCACTACTTTCTTACAACCCCCAAATTTGCGTCATACTTTTTATCAGCTCCAAATTTGAGCTTTACCTTATAACAGATACCAAATTTTCCTTCTACTTTTTAACAGATACCAAATTTTCCTCTACCTTTTAACAGAAAACAAATTTTCCCTTCTAATTTTTAACAAAACACCAAATTTTGCTTCTGATTTTTAGCAGAACCAGAAATTTCCCTCATAATTATTAACAGACACAGAATTTTCTTCATAATTTTTAAAATACCCTAAATATTTTTCTTCCACTTTTTATTATGCTCCCAAATTTTCTCTCACTCTCTAACAGACTTCATAATTTCCCCATAATGTATAACATTCTTCAAAAATTTTCCCCACTTTTTAAAATATTCCATATTCTCTCTAGCTTTTGGTAAACCCTAAATATTCCTCCAACTTTTTATCAAACCCAAAATTTTTACCACAGGGGTAACATCCGGATGTATGTACGTGTTCGAATTTAGTACCGACTAACTTAAATTTTTCGAAGTTGTGTAATTATTTTCAAAAGATTAATTACCAACATATTTACATATATATTTAAAAGTAATTATAACATAAATGTAGCAATATTAAATTATTTTTTCTTCTTTACCGTTCCATCTAATCCTTAACTAATAATATGAACTCCATATATCATCTGTTATTTTCCACAGACGACTTGCCATCACAATCATTTAGTCTTCTGATTCTGATTAAAACATCCATTAGTCAAGGAAATAATTACCCAAAACGTCTTTTGTTTAAAAAACAATCATTAATTTAAATTAGCAATTATAATGTGAGTATCAAACCGTGCCACGTTTGTGTGTTAATAATAAAAAGATGATAATGAACGACCGATCTGATGAGTGACCATCATCTTGAACATTACCTTTACTTCTACTGGATGGTCATTGGTGTTTATAGATTGTAGAATACAATTATCGCCAATATTGGATGAATTGTGTAATTTTTAAGTCGATGTAGAGAGAACCAAGAAGTTTCAAGAGACTAGTATGTATTGGCTCAATGCATTTATATTTCAGTTTTTTTCGAGACTCTTTTTCTAGAGGACGAATAAACCCAGAAACCCTCACGCACACACACACACACACATATATATACATTATGAAAAATATTTTTTACTGATTTTTGTATTAGAATTATAGAATAATTGATCTTTTTTTTTATTTATTGTTACAAAAGCACGAAGTCCAAAGGACTATTGTGCTGTGCTAGTATTATTACATATATATGATTAATTATTTACACGATGGATTAGTATTGTTTTGTAAATTATTGTACAAATAGTTCTAAACTTAACAAGTTCTCATAAGATAGAGTATATACACAAAGAGAATTTGGTAATGTTTCAAAGTATCTACATACAATTTGATTAGTCAGAGGGCAAGATAAAAGAAGATGCTCTGGTGATTCAACATCTAAGCGGCATTCACACGTTGGATCATTGATAGCATTCAGTTTGAACAGGAAACTTAAGAAGGGTCCTTTGCCAGTTAAGAATAAAGTAGTGAATTTATTAGAAGAAATGAAATTTGGGACAGCAATTGGAAAGAATTTCTTGAACAGTTCATTAGATTGAGAAAGATAAAACTTAAATTTTAGATCCAGATATAGTTTGTTTAATTCTTTTTGAAGGGGTTTTTTGAGTGTTCGATCTGTGAGAGAATTTGTCATATTATACTTTGTTTGAAATAATTCAAGATAATCGGACAGTAAAGGGGTTTTCGCTAGTATATGTGTGATGTAAGAAGATGAAGTCCTATAAGCATGAATGCATCTAATAAGAATTTGATATTGTATAGAATTCAACTTGGATATTTTTGCTGCAGTGATAAAGGGAAACCAAATATTTGATGCATAGCTTATTGTAGAGCGTATCATAGCTTTATATAAGATCAATCTACGTCGAGATCATTTGCTCAATACATGATTTCTTTTATATTGCAGTCGTGGTAAAAATAATAAAATAGTTTAGATCAGAATTATCTTTAATTGAGCTTAAGAAATATATATAAAACAGAATTTAATAAAGTACTGCCTGACTTAAGGCGAGTAGAATAAGGAAAAGAAAACGTATTCACATAATTACAAAAGGTTTGAGCCGGCCAACGGGAAACAACAACAGTGGTTTTATATAGATAAGGTAGCGACATCTGGCGGTCGACTTTACAGAGTAGTTTGCTCTAAAAGTTATAATTTTTAAATTAAATACAATTTTTTATAACATATATATATATCTTTTTTTATTGAAAAGGCATATATTGGTTCAAAATAGCATTTATTTTACCAATATTTTAGTTGGCTGAAAGTTGTTTTCAAAACAATATATATGTTATGAATATTTTGCTGTTGTTGTTAGATAAAGGGTTGATAAGACAAAGGATCGATAAGATAAAGGGTTGGTGCAGTCGTGATAAAAAATATATAATTATTTACCGTCAAGTAGCTTTTATTTTCAATTACTTGAGGAAAGATTACACATTAGTTATTTTCACATTATATAGAATTTATAAAGGTGATCCTATATTAGTGATTTAAAAGGATAGATATGTTAACTACGCATATTTACAACAATAACAATAGCCTTTATTGGGCACACGTGCCATACAGGATTCTCCCGGTAGGACAAAATAAATAAATAACAAATTAGCATCATAGTTATATACAAATATTGGGTATTGACCTCGACCAATTATCAAGTTGGATCCGGTGTCTGTGCTAAATATTTTGATTGAGCTGATTTCCAGTATTCATAAAAAGCGAATGCAAAGGGTCTGGATTTTACGACTTTTGCCATTAAAACATAAGGCGAATTGCTATTATAGCCGGTCTCTTGACGAAGAATTTCTCTTTCTTCTTCCATTGCCGTACAGTAGAACATGTAGTGTGGAAAATCGAGACTAAATTCACCTTTGCATAAGGTGCATTTTATGGTCTTAGTTTTCAATAGTGAAACATGATTAATTCTCTGTACTACAAAAAGGCTTCTCACTTGTACAATGATTCTCTTTAAGGTTAGGGGGATATTGTCATTCAGATAGCATTCCATTGTAGGTGATGAATGAAAGTATTTATAGGGAGAGTAGAGTATTGATTTTCTTATTCTTACATAATCCAGCTGCAAGGACTGATCGGTTGCCGTTCTAATAATTAGGGGGATGTATCTTCGTAGAATATTGAAGTCTGTACATCCAACAACCCATGAGAAGCCGGTGTTATTAAGTAGCTCTGTTATACTTTTTACCAGTCCGATATTCTGTTTTGAAGAAATTGAAATGTCCCACAAATGTGCCAAACAAATTTAAGGTAGCCTGCTGCCGTCCATTTTCAGAATTCTAGTCCAGAATTTTAAAGTTAGTTTTTTCACTGTGATATCAAGAGAGTTTCTTCCTGTTTCGGCCCTCAAATTATAGCCCGGAGTATAGCTTGGAAGGCACAGAAAACGTCTGAGAAAGGTATCCTGGATTCTATCTAAGATTAAGGCTTGATCATGTGCCCAGACTACGCATATTTACAACAAAACTGAAAGTCTTTCTAAAAACGATGATAGCAAAAGTAAAATTATCAATGAATAAAATAAAATATATTTTTTTTAAATATAGAAATATTTGAGGTTTTTAGATTATATAATATATATATAATTAAACGATATAAGGAGTGTATTATAACGATTTAACGAAGACTTAGAAAACGACAATTTCTGACATTGCAACCGAACAATGCACATGTCGTGAGCTACGGATAGGAATGCATTTTGAAACCAATTCTTTAAAATTTCATAAAAATGGCCAAAATGGCCTTTCTTAGTAAATCAAGAAAAAATAACCATGTTTTCATTTCGGTCTGTTGGTTTTAATTCAGGTTGTATTTCAACGACCAATCATTGTCCTAAAGACTTTCTGAAAAATCAAGAAAATATCCAACGATTCTTAGAGGAATTGCAAATGTAGAAACAGAATTTATAAATCAGTAAGAATTACACTAAGTTTCTTCATTGTAATAAAGAAATGCATTGCGATTATCCGGATAAAAAATGAATTAAAAACCAAAAGTGATTATACTTCATTGCGCATTGCCAGTAAATTTATTTGTGTAAAACTTTAACTTTATTTTATTTATTTTCTTTATTTCGATTTAGAGCGCTAGGGACACTTGCACTTTGAAGATAAACAAAATTTTGAAAGAAAATAAAGAAAGATATTTGAAATACGTACAGAATTAGTATTACGATGCACTAGAATTCTTCTAAAATATTTTTATTTTAATTTTTCCATTGCAGTAAGGACAGTAGAAATTGTTTTATTTTAAAAAGAATATTACGCCTCTAAAATAGTTTTGTAATTTGATAACAGAATTAGTATGTAAGTTAGTTAGATGAAAAAGAGAAAAAATATCAACACAATTAATATATGTACAAAGGGTTGGTATACAAATTTAGTTAAATGATTTCAAATTGTAAAGTATTGTATGTATTCGAGAAAACAATTTACAGATTAAAGAAAGTTTTAAGGAATATTTTAAAATGAAAATATGCTAGATATTAGAGAACTAGCCGAATGACCCGGGCAACGCCCGGGTTTTACCCGATTAAATGCTTTTATTCAAATACTATTCGTTACAATTATAAATTGGCGCCGTGGATGTCATTCTTGTATAATATATAAATGAGTTTTAAAAATTGTAAAAAAAAATGCATCGGCCGGGAATCGAACCCGGGCCGCCCGCGTGGCAGGCGAGCATTCTACCACTGAACCACCGATAGTTATGAGAAATGGCCATATTTGGGTATTTATTCCATTCACAAAAGCAAACGGTGACAGAATTGATTAAAGAAAGAATTGATTATGACTCTGATAACTGTATATATTAATTATTCAATTAATACAATACTAAAAAGAGTTAATTTCTAAATAATAGTGTTCCAATGGAGTTTAGTAGTTTTTTTATATAATTCAAAATAAATCTGCAAAATGAGATGAATGTTATATATTTGTCTTTTGATTATACTGAACTAAATGAAAAATATAAAAGAGAATAAGACATTCAGTTTAAGTTGTAAATTGAGAAGAAAAAGTCGTTTATTGGTCGTTACCTCTTTCTCTTTTGTTCTATTTACCATATTTGATGAAGAATTTTTGGTGAAAGTGTTCAAACACGTTATTTGATCGTATATTTAAACTAGGGAAACCTTGTTGAATGTTTGATATCAAGCTGGGAATGAGTTTGTTCCACATTCTATCTGTCTTGGCTAATTGTTTCCCCTAGCTAATTAAGGAATTAATTAGTACTGGCCAACCAACCTATTATTCTTCTCAAATTCCTCAACTGACAAATGGTTTGGAAATTGTAAAGAAAGAGATATATGAATTTAGATACTATTTTAAGGAATATATTGTCTTTAACTAGATGAATAACAAGAACAAATAGACAAGTTTTCTCCGAATGTAAAGTTTGAGCTGTCGTTTACTGAGAACTCTTGACCCGCTTTCTAGACAAGTTCTTATTAAAATTCAGACATTTCTATTGTGGCAAAGAGAGGGAGTTTATAACTTTATTAACTTCCACATAAGGAATCATTTCCTATTTATAAAACAATGGTGGAAGGGTTTCTCTCCACTTGGCAGAATATTTTGTTAATTAGCTGCATGGCAATGATGTCCTACTTTTTTTGCCTTTATAGTAACCCATATAATATCCACTCATGTGTACCAGGACATCAGAAGATTTGAAAGACCGTCGTCATCATAATCTTCACTAATTGGAAATGGTGGTGGAGGAGGGGAAAATGGAGTACTCTTAAGGTTACAACATGAAGCACTTTGGCAAGTCCTTGGAGGCAATGGTGTAGCATATGATATACTAGCCGAATGACCCGGGCAACGCCCGTGTTTTACCCGATTGAATGTTTTTATTCAAATACTATTTGTTACAATTATAAATTGGCGCCTAAAATAAATGCATATATTAGTTAATAACTATAGCCTATGTGCTTTATCTGTCTATGTACTGTTGGCTTCCGTTGGCGTCTCATACTGGCAAAAGGAAAGAGAGGATTCCATTTAGTTATTAACTAATATATGCATTTATTTAAGGTGCGACCCGCTCTAACACAATAGTTACAAAAACGAAAGAGCGAGTGGGGGAGGCATGATGGGGGGTGGGGGGGCAAAGGTGGCGTGATCGTAGCCAACCAATAGGAGGGCGCCATTCCAAAAAAAAAAAGCAAACGGTGACAGAGTTGATTAGGAGATGAGGAATGACGCTCGTAACTGTATATAGAATGGTTACAATGGTGGTTGCATGATAGACTAAATTTAATTTAATTATGCATTATGCATTAGAACAAATACATTATGTTTCTCTCCCTAATAGAAACTCTCATTAGTGGTGATAACGAGTGAATCAAAACACCAATCTGGGCAAATTTAGACAAAACCCCTACCTATATGTCATGAATTCGGGCTTTGGCCTTCCGACAGCACTCAAGGGCGACTTTAAATTCATAACATCCTACGAAAGAAGTTATAAAATCGGTCGAATTTACCAAATAGGTTTTAAAGCTAGAAGATTAGCAGTAAAGAATTCTACTAGGATTATAAATATAATGCATAGTTTTAATGCATAATTAAAAGGATATGTTGCACTAGCGCGCCATCTGTTATCAAAATTCGAAACTATTTTAAAGGCGTAAGATTCTTTTTCGAAATTAAACAATTTCTACTGCCCTTACTGCAATGGAAAAACTAATGAGAGGGCCTGGCTCATCAGTGGTGAACCCTCCCAGCGGTTTCTCCAGTTTAATCTACCTTATTACGCTGGGAAGGTTCACCACTGGTGAACTAGGCCCCCCCATTAATTTTTCCATTGCAGTAAGGGCAGTAGAAATTGTTTAATTTCAAAAAGAATCTTACGCCTTTAAAATAGTTTCGAATTTTGATAAAAGGATATGTGCATCTTTTTGAACATAACGTTGCGGGAGGGTGATATTCATGTACCAAAAGAGGTACCTCTCCCTTTAAATGGCGAGAGCTAAAGCCAGAAATCATGGTATACAGGTTGGTTTTTGTCTGAATTAGCAAACCCAGTGTTGTAGCTAATACTCTATATTCACTAATACCGTTTTTATACCAGGATGATAGATCACTGCATCGTTCTGGTGCATTTTTAAAGGCATAGAGTTGCCTCTTTTGATACAAATATATATTGTGTTAGAAATTATTGTTGTGTTTTGTTGTTGAAAAGAGGTGCAGTCGTGGAAAAGTAAAGATAATTATTTACCTTTCAAGTAGATTTTATTTTGAATTACTTGAAGTAAAATTACACATAAAATTATTTATCACAGTAATATAGAATTTAAAGAATGAATTCTATAATCGTGATTTTAATTTAAAAAGGTAGGGTTAACTATACATATTTACAACAATAATAATTAAAAAGTGGTATGTTCTGAATCTATGGTCAAAAAATTTATAACAGTCAATGAATGAAAATGAAATATACGTTTTGAAAAAAAAAATTGTATTTTAGATTATATAATATATATATGTTGTAAAAAATAGATTTTTGTTGAAATGAGAATAATTGAGGATTATACTATGGTATTTGCAGTCATGGTTAAATCTTGAAAGTATGATAATAAATAATACTTTGATCAGAGATTTCTTTATTGGAACTTAGGAATATATAAAAGAACATAATTTGATAAAAGTAATGCCTGGCTTAAGGTTTTAAAAATAAAAAAAAAATGAAAAGCTTATTTACATAATGTACAAAGGTTTTGAGCCGGCCAGCGGGAAAAAACAACAATGAGTTTTTTTATATGCAAAGCGTGACCTCTGGCGGTCGATTTAACAGAATATTTGAATCTATGAAAATATATATATGATTTCAAATAAAATATAATTTTTATATAACATATATGTGAATAAAACTTTTACTAGTTAAAATGTTATTTATATTGACACGTTTCTGAATTTTGTAAATAATTTTGTAATTAATTTTTCATTGATTTTTAATATGTAATCAATAACTTTTATCATCATTAAAAAAGAAGAACGAAAAATAAACAAAAGAACAACAACGTGGTAAATTTGCCTATTTATTTAAAACAAACAAACAAATTAGATAAGGCTTTAAAATAAAACATTTCTTTAAAAGTTAAAGCAAAAATAAAACGTTACATAAAATATTTGGCGCAGCTACGAAAGGATTAAAATATAAATCAAAAAAGGCTTCGACGAAAGAAAAAGTAAGTACAATGGCAGCTAATGTAAACAAATTAGAGAAATTTAGCGGTGATAAAGGTTCAATTCGGCCTGAATCATGGCTTAAACTATATGAATTGGAAACTAATAAACTAGATGAAGTTGATAGAATCAATAGTCTAATTTATTATTTATCAAAAGATGCTTTAGAATGGTTTGCTGATGAAATATTGAGCAACGCATCCATTAAAAAATGGGATACTGTTAAACTCAAATTAATTCAGCGCTTTGGTTATAAAGTTGAAAGCCCTATAGTTGCAGCATCAAAAAGAAGACTTAAAAGAGAAGAAACTGTGGAAGATTATTTTAGAGATAAAATTAGATTATTAAATCAAACAAGCCTCAATAATGTCGAGAAGCTAAAAATGTTAACGGATGGATTGCCATTAGATTGGAAAAATTATCTCGTAACAGCCCAGCCTGAAGATCCATCACATTGGATGCAGATTGCCGTGGAAATTGAACAAAACAATAATCAAATAAGGCAACAACAGAGAAGTAAAACCAAGGTTTTTAATATAACTACACCTACAATCTCAAAAAATTGCCCATATTGGTGTCCTATTTGTAAGAAAAAAGGATTGTATTTTAAACATTGGATAAGTGATTGCAAAGATTATGATCCTAATTATAAAGACAAGCTTAAACACCAAGCAACTAATATCACCACAGATGTTAAACAAACCATAGCTGATTCACTTTGCATAGCTGATTCACTTTGCATAGCAAATACCAATTTTCCTTATAGATTTGTTAATGTTGAAGTTTTACTTAATAATATTCCAGTTTCATCTTTTATTGATACCGGGTCAACTATATCATTAATGAGCTGTTCGCTTTTAAAACAACATAAGTTAAAATTGAATGTAAACGATAGAATCAAAATTAAACAAGTAGATAGTTTTGCATATACTTTAGGATCAGTAGAAGTATTTTTGAAAATCCATTCTAAACTTGTCTGGTGTAAGCTTCATGTGGTGAAAAACCTTAGTTATCCATTACTTATTGGGCTTGACATAGCAGAAAAAATTGGATTGATAATTGATACAAAAGACAAAGCTGTGTATTTTAAAGAAAATGAATGTCTTTCCATGTCTGATGAAACTCACCTCCCATCTGAACAACAAAAAGAACTCAAGGTTAAGAAATGCTCCATTGAAAAACAAGAAATAAGATATTTAGGTCATATCATAGAACACAACAAGATTAAACCTGACCCTGAAAAAACAAAGGCAATAAATGAGTTCCCTCAACCTAAAACAGTGAAGCAAGTAAGGCAGTTTTTGGGTTTAGCAGGTTACTACAGGAAATTTATTCCTAAATTTAGTGAAATTGCAGATCCTTTAACAAGCCTCACAAGAAAAAATAAGTTATTCAAATGGACTACTGAAGTTAACAAATCATTTCAGGAACTAAAGTCTCATTTATCCACAGATCCAGTTCTTTCTAAATATGATCCTTCATTACCATGTAAGCTTTATACAGATGCATCTAAACTGGGAATTGGTGCTATTTTAGCTCAAATTGGAAATGATAATCAAGAACATGTAATTTCCTATTATTCAAGAAAACTTCTACCACATCAACAGAACTATTCTGCATTTGAGATGGAATGCTTTGCTGTAGTTCAATCAGTTGAATACTTTGAAGTTTATCTTGAGAACAATACATTTGAAGTCATTACAGATCATTCGGCTTTGGAATGGCTCTTCAACGTAAAGAAACCAAAGGCAAAATATCTCCGATGGATAATTGAATTATCAACCAAGTCAATGAAAATAGTTCACAGATCAGGATCAAAGCAAACGCATGTTGATGCATTGTCAAGATCACCAGTGTCACTTCATATATCAATCCCCACTCTACGACTACACCAACAAAAAGCGGATCTCAGTTTTGTAAAGAACTCTCATATTCATCGAGATCTTATTATGGTGAAACATAATGGAGTTCTAAAAACAGTTGTTCCAGAATCATTCCAAGAAGAAATTCTCAAAGAATACCACGATAATCATTCTCACCCCTCAATTAACAAGACAGTAAGATTGATAACACCATTTTATTGGTGGCCGAATGCTATCAGATGCATCAAAGACTATGTTCGTTCATGTAAAATATGTCAAATAACTAAATGCAGTCATAAACCATTTATTGGAGAATATGTTGCACCAAACTCTGATCTGAAACCACTGGAATTAATATCAATGGATACTATTGTGCTAGGCTCTGCAGCAAATGAAACCAAGCACAAATACATTCAAGTAATAATTGACCACCTAACAAGATTTGTTTGGGCTTTCCCTACTGTCACCAACACTTCTCAAGCAGTAATTCAATGTTTGGACAAAATCAACAAAACTGTTCCCCAAATCAAATGTATTTTAACCGACAACGGAAAGAATTTTACATCAAAAGAATTTAACAAGTTTTTGAATGATCATCAAATTCAACACACCTATTCAACGCCATATCATCCGCAGAGTAATGGACTGTGTGAAAAGATGAATGACACTATACTCACCAAATTAAGAACAAACCTTCAAGAGAATCCAAGACTAAAATGGTCATCATTACTTTCCAAAATTGTGAAAGATTATAATAGCACACCCCATGATGTCACTGGGTTTTCTCCAAATTTCCTACTTTTTGGTGATTGTGCAATACCAGAATTTTCTGAATCACCCCATTTCACCATAGAAAATTCAAGGAAGAAAGCAATAGAAAATAGCGCAAAGCATAGAGAAAAGTGGAAAGCACGACACGATGCAAAACATCCGCAGTCGTCATTCAAAGTTGGTGATCTGGTCCTTCGTAAAATACCTAGTAATGATCCAAGTATGGTCAAAACATCCCCAAAGTATGAAGGTCCTTTTCAAATAACAAGAATCATATCTAGTGTTACGTGTGAATTATTGAAAGATGATTCCTCCTTGGTTAAAGTTCATGTGTCACAATTGAAACCATTTATTTTGCGAAAATAAATCCTTCAAGCCGAGGGATATGACACGTTTCTGAATTTTGTAATTAATTTTTCATTGATTTTTAATATGTAATCAATAACTTTTATCATCATTAAAAAAGAAGAACGAAAAATAAACAAAAGAACAACAACGTGGTAAATTTGCCTATTTATTTAAAACAAACAAACAAATTAGATAAGGCTTTAAAATAAAACATTTCTTTAAAAGTTAAAGCAAAAATAAAACGTTACAATATATATATATGTCATAAAAAACGTATATTCTAGATACGTTATCTTTCATGCAGTCGTGGATAAATAAATGAAATATAACCTTTTATGTTTTCCTTAAATTATATTTATTTTTATTATTTCTCAAAGCAAACAGTCTTACATACCAAGACAATCATCAATGTATTTTAAAATAATAGCAAATTAGGTTATATTATTTTTGTTTAGCATTCCTTTACATTTTTAAAATTAACTCTGTGTTTAGTTCTTATTTATAATTTCAGTTATATTAGGAAAACAATTTCAATAAATATTATGGTTATGTAATTATTTTGTTCTAGAATTTTAATTATATTATGAATAATAAAAATCATATTTTTATTATGTCATATATATATTCCGAATAAATGATTAATACAGAAAGATGAAATGTTAGGAATAATTTTAAAAAATTATTTTTAATAAGACACCGTATATTTGTTCTAATCTTTCATATATCAAAATGAATAGAAACAGATTTCTATAAAGATTTCTTTAATCGAAAATCCTATTCAAGATATTTCAAAACGAAGAAAAAAAATTGAAATAGTTCTTAATCTTTCATTTAAAGAAATCTAATATTTCACAATAAAATCGTTTTTCTATTTCAAAATGGTTATTAAATTTAAAAACACGCTAGTCATTGATTTTATAATACCTCAAATCTCGTTTTCTCCCCATTAAAACATCTTTTTTTTATAAAAGTCGAGGAGCTCTTAATATATCCATTCTTACCCACGTTCTTCCATTATATATTTTATATTATATATTATATATTTTTAGATTTTTTTTGTTATCTAATTATATTAATTGTTCAATTCAATTAATAAAGATATATAATATGTCGTAATTCAAACAAAGCTATGTAAGTAATAAAGTATGACGTCTTTTCTAGTCGTCTCAAAGTGACACTAGTTTGCCACCCCAGGGGAGGGGAGGATGACCCACATAAGTCACTGACCAATGAGAATCAATACCCGGAGATCCAGAGAGGGATAAAAAAGGAGCGTTTGTCCGGATGTTGACAGTTAGTTAGGTTACAGTGGATATTTCGGACAGGCCCGTTCAGTACTAGGTCCGTGGTCATCTCACGGCGGCCCTCGTGGCCGCCGTTTTGGCTTCTCTCTGCCCCCGCGGCTTCATGTAGGACGCCGAGCTTTCCTCAGTTAATCCTCAACTTTCCCCTGGTCCTGATGCGACTTGAGACGTCCTGGAATAGCGCCTTTTGATCCCAAACTTTTCCTTACTGTCACGTGCTGACTTCCCACTCTGCACGCCTTTCCACTCAATCCCGACTGCTTCCAACTCACTTGTTAGCTTACCCGGGTTTACGACAAATATATTTTTAAAAATGAATTTATATTATTTTTAATATAATTTAATTATAGAAAGGTGAATCAGTTTTTATATATATAGGATACTATACGAATGACCCGGCTTCGCCTGAGAATTCACCCGAGTGCAAATTGCATTAAGTGCACTTACCGTAACTTAGTAATTTAAATTTCTCTCTCAATACTCAATACTTTTGTTTAAAAAAATTAACACTCGTATTAAAAGATATTTCAAAAAAAGTACGCAAGCAACTTGAAAAAAAAAAGCAGTACGCTCATTCGTCGCTTAATTGGCCTGGTGTTGTTACTTCGCCTCGTATTTACTCCGCGTATAAAAAAATGTACTTCAGATTTAAAAAATAAATAGCCAAAATTACTAATCAAAATGTAGCTGAAAACTTTCTCATGTTTATAAAAAGCGACATGCAAAATTTGGTACCAATTGGTTCAGTAGTTTTTGAGTTTATCGCGAAACAGACATTGACTTTTATCTATAAAAATATTTGAGGTATTTTTTTTATTTTAGCTAAACTCTTTATACGCACTGTCACTGTGCATATTATCGTCCAACTAATTTTTGCCATTTTGATATTGTGAATACCATTCATAGACGACTGATTTTTTTTTTAATGAACAACGCCAAAAGCTATTATCGATAAATATGAAGTTTGTAATACAGACTTGCCGAGTTTTAAAAGAAAGTTTTATACAAATTTTCTGTTCAGTTTTAGGATCCTTCAAAATCAAAGAGGTTTACTGGAAATCAATTTGGGAATTCCTGTATTCCCGTGCTGCGTGTGAAGCTTTCTTTTTATTAGAATTGGTGTTCGAAAACTCTGATCATTCGTATTTAAAAATATAACTCGGGACTTTCCGGAAAATTATTGCATTGGCCTTCTTGATGTTAGAGCAGGGATCAGGAAACTACCCGATCTCATGGTACTATGGAGGAGGACTCTACCCAGATGTATCTATAGATACTTCCTTATGTTAGAGCTGGGATCAGAAAACTACCCCGATCTCATGGTACTATGGAGGAGGACTCTACCCAGATGTATCTATAGATACTTCCTGATGTTAGAGCTGGGATCAGAAAACTACCCCGATCTCATGGTACTATGGAGGAGGACTCTACCCAGATGTATCTATAGATACTTCCTGATGTTAGAGCTGGGGTCAGGAAACTACCCCGATCTCATTGTACTATGGAGGAGGACTCTACCCAGATGTATCTATAGATACTTCCTGATGTTAGAGCTGGGATCAGAAAACTACCCCGATCTCATGGTACTATGGAGGAGGACTCTACCCAGATGTATCTATAGATACTTCCTGATGTTAGAGCTGGGGTCAGGAAACTACCCGATCTCATTGTACTATGGAGGAGGACTCTACCCAGATGTATCTATATATACTTCCTGATGTTAGAGCTGGGGTCAGAAAACTACCCCGATCTCATGGTACTATGGAGGAGGACTCTACCCAGATGTATCTATAGATACTTCCTGATGTTAGAGCTGGGGTCAGGAAACTACCCCGATCTCATGGTACTATGGAGGAGGACTCTAATAGATGTATCTATAGATACTTCCTGATGTTAGAGCTGGGGTCAGGAAACTACCCCGATCTCATGGTACTATGGAGGAGGACTCTAATAGATGTATCTATAGATACTTCCTGATGTTAGAGCTGGGGTCAGGAAACTACCCCGATCTCATGGTACTATGGAGGAGGACTCTAAAAGATGTATCTATAGATACTTCCTGATGTTAGATCTGGGGTCAGGAAACTACCCGATCTCATGGTACTATGGAGGAGGACTCTAATAGATGTATCTATAGATACTTCCTGATGTTAGAGCTGGGGTCAGGAAACTACCCCGATCTCATGGTACGATGGAGGAGGACTCTAATAGATGTATCTATAGATACTTCCTGATGTTAGAGCTGGGGTCAGGAAACTACCCGATCTCATGGTACTATGGAGGAGGACTCTAATAGATGTATCTATAGATACTTCCTGATGTTAGAGCTGGGGTCAGGAAACTACCCCGATCTCATGGTACTATGGAGGAGGACTCTAATAGATGTATCTATAGATACTTCCTGATGTTAGAGCTGGGGTCAGGAAACTACCCGATCTCATGGTACTATGGAGGAGGACTCTAATAGATGTATCTATAGATACTTCCTGATGTTAGAGCTGGGGTCAGGAAACTACCCGATCTCATGGTACTATGGAGGAGGACTCTAATAGATGTATCTATAGATACTTCCTGATGTTAGAGCTGGGGTCAGGAAACTACCCGATCTCATGGTACTATGGAGGAGGACTCTACCATGATGTATCTATAGATACTTCCTGATGTTAGAGCTGGGGTCAGGAAACTACCCGATCTCATGGTACTATGGAGGAGGACTCTAATAGATGTATCTATAGATACTTCCTGATGTTAGAGCTGGGGTCAGGAAACTACCCGATCTCATGGTACTATGGAGGAGGACTCTAATAGATGTATCTATAGATACTTCCTGATGTTAGAGCTGGGGTCAGGAAACTACCCGATCTCATGGTACTATGGAGGAGGACTCTACCCAGATGTATCTATAGATACTTCCTGATGTTAGAGCTGGGGTCAGGAAACAACCCGATCTCATGGTACTATGGAGGAGGACTCTAATAGATGTATCTATAGATACTTCCTGATGTTAGAGCTGGGGTCAGGAAACTACCCGATCTCATGGTACTATGGAGGAGGACTCTAATAGATGTATCTATAGATACTTCCTGATGTTAGAGCTGGGGTCAGGAAACAACCCGATATCATGGTACTATGGAGGAGGACTCTACCCAGATGTATCTATAGATACTTCCTGATGTTGGAGCTGGGGTCAGGAAACTACCCGATCTCATGGTACTATGGAGGAGGACTCTACCCAGATGTATCTATAGATACTTCCTGATGTTAGAGCTGGGGTCAGGAAACAACCCGATCTCATGGTACTATGGAGGAGGACTCTACCCAGATGTATCTATAGATACTTCCTGATGTTAGAGCTGGGGTCAGGAGACAACTCCGATCTCATGGTACTATGGAGGAGGACTCTACCCAGATGTATCTATAGATACTTCCTGATGTTGGAGCTGGGGTCAGGAAACTACCCCGATCTCATGGTACTATGGAGGAGGACTCTACCCAGATGAATCTATAGATACTTCCTGATGTTAGAGCTGGGGTCAGGAGACAACTCCGATCTCATGGTACTATGGAGGAGGACTCTACCCAGATGTATCTATAGATACTTCCTGATGTTGGAGCTGGGGTCAGGAAACTACCCCGATCTCATGGTACTATGGAGGAGGACTCTACCCAGATGAATCTATAGATACTTCCTGATGTTAGAGCTGGGGTCAGGAAACAACCCCGATCTCATGGTACTATGGAGGAGGACTCTACCCAGATGTATCTATAGATACTTCCTGATGTTAGAGCTGGGGTCAGGAAACGACCCCGATCTCATGGTACTATGGAGGAGGACTCTACCCAGATGTATCTATAGATACTTCCTGATGTTAGAGCTGGGGTCAGGAAACTACCCCGATCTCATGGAACTATGGAGGAGGATTCTACCCAGATGTATCTATAGATACTTCCTGATGTTAGAGCTGGGGTCAGGAAACGACCCCGATCTCATGGTACTATGGAGGAGGACTCTACCCAGATGTATCTATAGATACTTCCTGATGTTAGAGCTGGGGTCAGGAAACTACCTGATCTCATGGTACTATGGAGGAGGACTCTACCCAGATGTATCTATAGATACCTGACTTGCATTAGAGTTGGTGTTAGGAAACGATCACAATTTCATGTTGCATTGGGGTAAATTCTGCAAATTTGTAAAAATTATCTATAATTATTAATTGCCATTATATAGATATTATCAATACAATATCTGAAAATGTGTCCATAGTACTATGTTTAGAGAAGGATGCCATCAGAGAATAAACTATTTACGTTATGGGGATCAATTGTATTGCGCCATGGAATCGATAGTTTGGAATTGGGCAAGATTGTTTCTTCTCTTAAGCCTTCCCTTGAGACATCAGACATCTTCGGTATCTCTAACACGAATCCTATACTTTATGTATTGTTTATTGAAAACCTCAATCTCATCTATAGATAGTTTCTTTCGTTATTTCTATAACACTGATATGTTTAAATTGTGGGGAATTCATTATACAAAACTAATAATTTTTCAAATTAAAGATACGTCAGTCAGTAAAATTTCGTATTACATATTATATTTTATTACATAAAAGATTTACTGGCCGAAGTATCTTCATTTAAAAGAACTATGAATGCCGGCCAGGCAGCCTCTATCTTTACGAAAACCAATAATGTACATAAAATATACTCCAAAACTTAAGAAAGTTGTACCTTTTATCTCTTGAAAATCGAGATTCATACAATAACTATGAAAGATATTTAATACACAGTGAACTTTATTGAAGACATATGAGATAACCAAATGTGAATAAAATTACCTCTGTAACCTTAAAAAAAAGCAGAAATCCGGAGACATCAAAGATATTCCACTTCCTTAGATTTTGCCCATGAGTGTAAGGTGAAGACAAAGTTTTGGAGAAAAACATATATGGAGTCAAAGAAGTTTTCCCATAAAACCTATTTACGTGTATTCATAATGCTCTGTATTCAGTGTTTTGACATGAATAGAGAATTATGATATATATATATATATATATATATGTACAAATTTCAAAAAATCTCATAGTAATAATTCTTTTTATTAAACGTTGATGAATCTTCAGAAAAAATATTTTATTAGTTCACAAAATCGGAAAAAAATATTTTTAAAAAACAGATAAAAAAAATCAAGCATTTAGATAAGGAATCGAATTAAAACAAACTAAATTACAACTAAACATTTTATTTTAAGCGTCTATTATTCTAAATATGTTTCAATTTGGAATTTGATCTTATCTATTTTAATCTCGAATTACCATGCCTTGAAGAAAGAATTTTCTCTTAAAATCTCGCCTTGTTTAATAAAATGATTATTTATAGATAGAGCTGTTGATTGGATCTAATATCTCCTAGCAACTCCTTTATTGAAATTTCAAATTATCAAATTTTCAAACCCCCCCATTTCATCTCCTTCAAATTAGGATAGCTTGTAACAATTCAAAGCATTGCTTTTAGAAATATTAAGATACAAGTTTCTGTTATATATCAGGTGAATATTTATTTTTTTATTAGGTTTATTAAATTACACTCATAGGAGGGGGGGGGGCACAATTTTAAGAAGGTTGTACCTTTTATCATGTATATCGGGATTCAGACAACTACTCTGAATGATATTTGATACACAGTTACCTTTATTGAAAGCACACGAGATAATCAAGTGTGTACAAAATTGACTCTATCCTTAAACGAGAAGTGCTCCTCAGTGAAATAGGCCTTGAGGGACTCTCTTTGGAGCTCCTGTTGAATGAGGTGGTGAGAAACAGAGCTGGAGCTTTTGCGTTGTTCAAATTTTGGAAGACGGCTGAAGAGAAAAGGAAGCTATATACATAATCTAACTGATGTAAATAATCATATGTAAATAATCTTTGTCAGGATTAGAATGAAGAATCCTGTATGGGACTTTGATTCCAGTAAAATGTTTGTTGCTGCTGTTGTATATAGTCACAGTGTAGAAAATACTATACTATACCTACTACTTATAGGTTTCTCTCTGTATTCTTAGTTCTCTTCTCTTCAATTACTCTGTAAATTGGCGAATCCTTTATAAGACGAGAGGTCCTCAATAAAGGCTTTTGTTGTTGTTGTTGTTGACTCTATCCTTTAAAAAATCAGACGACAGGCCTCATAAAATACTTAAGACTTCCTTAAGGTTTATCGTAAAGAAAGATAAATGATTTTAACGCCTTGCTAAATGTTTTAATTTTTGTTTGCTTCTGTCGAGGACAAAAGCTTTTTGTTGAAACGTCTAGGTAATAAAAAGATTTACTGGCCGAAGTATCTTTATTTTCAAGAAATTCCTTAAGGTTTGTCTATGAGTGTATTAATATAATAAATCAAATAAAGCCACGACTCAGAGATCGAATCACGCTTTGGAGACTTGGTTTAAGGTTTAAATTGATCCTAATTCTTGCAAGAATCCAATCCTATGCAAGTAAAAAAGAGAGTTCTATAACAATCGTCAGTTCTATTCTTTAGCAAGACTAAGAAGTGGCCTTATAAAAACCTTAAAATTTCAAAATGGACAAAAGAAACCTTCAATAACTGTTTTAAATGCAATAGTGCGGAAGCTTCTCCGGAACATTTCTTATTATGCTCAGAACTTACAATAGAGGACCTATTTTCTAGGCCTATAACTACCTTCACAAAAGAGGAGAGGAGTGGACTTCAGAAATTGGTTTAACCATGGAGATAAGCACCACCACTGAATTTGTAAGTGTAGAAGGCGAACTGTTTTCTACATATGTAGATATGTGGTGCACTTACAGTAAAAGCAGCCTGTTAACTATTACCCATAACAACCCATCATGATTATCATTGCCTAAATTGCGTATACCGTATAAGTTTGTTGATATCAAAGTTACAAAAAAATAATTACATAAAAAACTTTATATATTAATAACAATAAAGGAATGTCAATACATCCAGATGGCACAAGAACCTATAGAGCATGTAACAACTGTCCTGGTGTGGAACTAACACCTACTCACATATTCCCATGCCCAGTAATGGCCGCAGCCTTGCAGAAAATTGACTTAGACCCAGAGCAGCAGCTTTACACACCCAAGATAGTGGATATTGCTGCTTCTGTGATAGAGATGTATGGAGACATCTGAGGCCCTTCTTTGGACACGACAACAACAACAACAACAATTAAATAAAAACCTTCGTCATGACAACAACAAAAAAGAGCATTTACTAAGTTATTTTATAAGTTTTACAATTGAATTGATATTTCAAAAGCCAAATATAATATTGAAAGCAATATTAAAAACTGTATTTACCAATAAAAACATGCCATCAATCTAGCAACGATCGCTGTTCAGCGACGCAAGCAATTTGATGCCCAAGATTGGTTCACCTTTAATGTATATATATATTTTATAATATAATATAATTGAAAAATATTTCTTTATTCAAAGAGAGGTTAATCTATTGTTTGGTTAGGGCATATCAGATTATGCACTAGCGTGTGAAAGAAATTGAGATTTTTAATATGAAAAATGTACAAATATTCTCATTTGCTTTTAACATATACAGTTTTAATACAAAACAATAACGCGCCATCTATATATAACAATTGAAAACAGTAAGACGCGAATTTTCCTTTTCACAAATAAATCAAACTTTTACTTCCAACCTTAAATGTTGCATATAAAAGCAGAATGATCCAATATAGTATTAGACCTCTAACGAAGCTGTCTGGTAGATTGAATTGACGAAACCGCTGGGAGGATACACTATTGATGAGACAAGCGCTCTCAATAATTTTTTTCATCGCAGTAGGGATAGTAGAAGTTTGATTTATTTGTGGAAAGAAACATTCACGTCTTAATGTATTCTTTTGTTATATACAGTTTTGTTGACAACAAGAGAGAGAGAGAGATGAAAAATATTTATACAAATACACTACATATTGAGCTAATAATATGCAAATCAAAAATATATATGCATTTAAGACAACATCAACGATTGGTTTTATTCAAATAATTATATAAAGAGAGATTAGTATAAAAACAGAGTTTAACACAATTTAATCTCTATAATAATTTATTAGTATTATTCGGTT
Source organism: Cordylochernes scorpioides (assembly GCA_030710605.1). Taxonomy (NCBI): domain Eukaryota; kingdom Metazoa; phylum Arthropoda; class Arachnida; order Pseudoscorpiones; family Chernetidae; genus Cordylochernes; species Cordylochernes scorpioides. Next base: position 84,050,495 of record CP092872.1, on the reverse strand, counting down.
ACTTTAGCTTCAACATCAATTTAATATAACTTAATGCGTTAAAAAACAACTTTTCAAACAATAAAAAAGATAAATTGAAAAGTTCGTCTGCCAAAGTTTGAGCAGACGATCCAATCCTAACCACTCTAATGATCAGTGATCGATATATGTTCCATTATAAAACCATTATCTCATGTAGTTAGAAAGTAGTTTCACAGTCATTTATTTACTTCATTTTTTATCAGGTAGAAACGACATAAAGTTATTCAGTACTTGGGCAAGCAGGTAATGTTTTTACAACTATATATATAGTTGCTAGTTATTATAATAAAGGGATACAGGATGAACAGCGTCTGTACTCCATGTTAGGAGCGGCTGTACATGGGGTCTGTTTCCTCATCTCAGAGGCGGCCATTTCTTTCATAACTAAGTCGGCCTGCCACTGAGTAGTGCTCCCAGTCTTAATGACAAAGGAAGACACATTTTACTTCACTTAATCATGATGGTTGTCCTTTACAAGCTTGATACCCTAATATGAATGAGTGGAGATAAGAAAGAAGAAGATAATTTGTGGAAGAAATTCAATATCTATTATACGTGAAAAAATAATAAAAAGGTCAGGTGTTGGTATTAAAATCAAAAAAAGGCATATCCTGACCTGGAGAACATCTGCTTTTTAGATCGCAGAGTGCGATCTAGTGGAACAGAAATCAACTGAAACTCTTAATGCTTTAATGTAATAGTTTCTGTGTTATCTCGAGCCTTTTCTCCATATATAATTATTTAATAGCATTTTTGTCTATTTTGCATCTTTTCTCTTTTCGCGCTGTTTATACAAATAGCCTCTACTGTATATGTTTGAGAAACTCTTGCCATTGGTATCCATCTTGCTATGTGATAGCCGCCTGTAAAAGGGTTTTTACCCGAAACCTCGTGCTCGTTTTATAAAAAAGACACCCATCTTCCTTATCGCCTGGTTCATTTCAAAGTTTACTAGGAAGAGTTCTTTGCAGTTGATTTAGCCTGTTCCTGATATTTGGCTACCCATTTTTGTTGAGTATTGTTCCATAGATGACGCTTTGTCATTTAAAAATCTCATATGCTCGTGGTCAGGAAATGTCTTTTTTTGATTTGAATATATATTATAGTGATACAAAATACATTTTAAATATAAAAAGAGCGTATCCTGACCGCTCACGTGAGAATATTAGATGACAAAGCACCATCTATTTGGACAAAAATGAAATACAACCATACCTCGCTTTGCGTCGGGGTTACGTTCCAAAAAAAAAAAAAAAAAACACGACGCAAATTGAAACGACGCAAAGTGAAAATAAAATGTTGATGGCATGGCGCAATCAAAAACAAAGGTGTTGCCATATTTAAGGAAAATAAATTTAAAAAAAAATTAAAGACTCGAATCCAAAACAACGCAACTTCGAAAATCTAACGACGCACAGTGAAAATTAAGCAGCGACGCAACTTCGAAAAAAACGCAGAACGAAACGACGCAAAGCGAGGTATTGGTGTAAACGTTTATTCAGGTTTGTTAAGTAATTTTTCTTGCAACCTCTGTGATAGATGCATGGGGACATCTGAGACTCTTCATTGGACACGACAACAACAACAAAATAGATTTTCAACCTATTTTCTTGGTATCCAATAAAGGCCACTGTTTCAAATATCTTTCAGAGTTATTATCTGAATCCCGAAATACATATTAAAAGGTACAACTTCCTTAAGTTTTGTCTATGAGTGTAGGTATAGTATAGTATCTTTGAAAGAAAAAAATGCAAAAAACTTTACACTTAAAAACTTTGCTTTATATAGATAGATAATACAGAAAAATCATTAGGTTAACATATTATAGAGTAAAATAATAAGATATTTTAATAATTAATCAACATTTTATTTATTCGATTAATGACTCTTAATTGTAAATATTGACACCTATTAAAATTCTGAGTGGTAGAAATGTTTTAAATTGTGATGAGAGAAGCGTGGACGCGAGCGCCGCTTGGAGGCGCTGCATGAAGATAACTGACCAATGGGAACGGCCCAACTCAACGGTCCGTCTTCATCTTGTATATACTTTTAGCCTGCTTTTGTTCTACTGCTGTGTGCGGTTTCTATTCTTTTGTCAACATATATATCCTTATATCTAATAATAATACTATATTTATAAAATCACTTATTTGGCTGTTCTTTTGCATCACCGACCCACAACAAATTGTTTTATTAGTTGAAATTTAGAGGTTTAAAAAATCATTTGGGTGGGCTACATCTTTTTTTTTTTTGTCCCCTAGTGTGATTTACCTTTGTTTTGGAGGGAATATATGAGTCAGTAAATGGAAAAGATGTATTAAAATCACAGAGGATATTTTGCCAGGTATATATATTCCTGAAATGCTGGTTATATTGTTATAGAAATAAGACAAATTTTGCCCTCTTAAAAAAAAAAAAACGACTGTAGTTTTTCATTTCTTCCTTATATATATACTAGCCGAATGGCCCGGGCAACGCCCGGATTTTACCCGATTAAATGCTTTTATTCAAATACTATTCGTTACAATTATAAATTGGCGCCGTGGATGTCATTCTTGTATAATATATAAATGAGTTTTAAAAATTGTAAAAAAAAAAAAAAAAAAAATGCATCGGCCTGGAATCGAACCCGGGCCGCCCGCGTGGCAGGCAAGCATTTTACCACTGAATTACCGATGCTTATAAGAAATGGCCATATTTGGGTATTTATTCTATTCACAAAAGCAAAAACGGTGACAGAATTAAAAATTTATTAATGACTCTGATACTTGTATATTTTAATAATCATGGTTAAAACTTAAGGAAGTGTAAAGTTTTTGATGTCGTCCGTCGATTGTTTTTTTTTTTTGTTAAGGAGACAGAGGCAATTTTGTTCACACTTAGTTAACTCCTGTGTCTTCATTAAGTCACTATAATATCTTTCATATTTATTATCTGAATCCCAATATATATACTAAAAGAAACAACTTCCTTAAGTATTTACTACGAGTGTGAATATATTATTTTAAAAATATCATTTAGTTTTCTTCCATATATATATATATATGAAAAAACAATAGAAAAAAAAAGATAAGTGGGTCAGGTGTTGATATTAAAAATAAAGAAAGCATTTCCTGACCATGAGCACATGTGCTTTTTAGAAGACAAAGCGCCATCTAGTGGAGCAAAAATAAACTAAACGTTTTTTAACTTGCTCCGTGATAAAAAGCACATGTGCTCGTGGTCAGGAAATGTCTTCTTTATTTTTAATATATTTTGAAAATCGAACTATCCATTTAGATAACTTTGAATAAATAACGCTTATTTTTGGATCAAATTTTGGATGAATTCCCCGATGAAGATAGGCGAATTGCCTTATCAAAATATTGGAAATTATAATAAACATTTGATCCAAAAATAAGCGTTATTCATTTAAATATATATATATATATATATATATATATATATATATATATGAGAAATAGTTACCTATAGATTATTTGAAAAAGAAAGAATAAACAATATTAAGTAAAGAGTTTCTTTTAATTTTGATTTTCGCAAGTTTTCGAGCAAAATTTCTGCTCTTCAACGGACATATACTTCTATATTCAATATCAAGATGAACTTTGTACAGTAATAATTGAAAATGTGTTATCGGCATGTACTCTCGTGGGCATGTATCAATTACAAATTATAACAATTATTTTATTTCCAAAGTGCTATATCCCGCAAAGGATACTTGCACCAAACAAGGAGAAAAGTTTATTTATATAAGTTATTTACATTATTCAACGCATGAAAATATTAGAGATCCAGATTTTGTAGAAAGTTTAGAATGTATTTTTACAAAATGAATTGAACTTTAAATATTATTTTTCATCGCAAATCAAATCGTTAAGTTCACAAACAACTAGTTCATTCTTCATTCTATACCGTTTACAGCTCAAATATTAGCTATTTTAATTAATCCAACGTTCAATACTTTTTTTCCGAGAGATGTACCAAGCTCCATTGCTCCTGATAAATACACTACTTTGTTCTTCACAGGCAAATGACCAATTTTAAGTTTTCTTTTTGACTTGAGAGTTATAAATGATCCAACATACGAATGCTGTCTATATGTTGAAACACCATCTTTTGTTGGCTTGCCGTCTGACTAACCAAATTGTACTTGCTTACTTTGACATAATGTCAAATCATCTTTCTGTATATACTCAATCTTATGAACACTTTGGCAAGTTTAGAGCAATTTGTACACAGATTTATAAATCACTACTAATTCATCGTGCAGATAATTAAAGATATATATGTATATAATTCTAATATAGCACAATAGTCTGATAGACTTCGTGCTTCTATAATAATAGCCGAATGACCCGGGCAACGCCCGTGTTTTACCCGATTGAATGTTTTTATTCAAATACTATTTGTTACAATTATAAATTGGCGCCTTAAATAAATGCATATATTAGTTAATAACTATAGCCTATGTGCTTTATCTGTCTATGTACTGTTGGCTTCCGTAGGCGTCTCTTACTGGGAAAAAGAAAGAGAGGATTCCATTTAGTTATTAACTAATATATGCATTTATTTAAGGAGCGACCCGCTCCAACACAATAGTTACAAAAACGAAAAAGCGAGTAGGGGGGGCATGGTGGGGGGGGGGGGGGGGGGGGGGGCAAAGGTGGCGTGATCGTAGCCAACCAATAGGAGGGCGCCATTCCAAAGAAAAAGCAAACGGTGACAGAGATGACAAATGATTAGGAGATGAAGAATTAAGAACGGATGACGCTCGTAACTGTATATAGAATACAATAAAAATGGGATGAAATATATATTAATTTATAGATAATTTGTCAGGGATATTGCCATATTGTATGGGAGATATTTATATATATATATTAACATGTGTCTTACCTTAAAGACTGTATGGGAATTCCAATATCTTCTGAAACACACAGAAAATACAATTTCAAACCATATATTGAAAGAGAGTAGAGTACAAAGAGTGTTATATTGGAAAAATAATATATCAAAACATCAATGAGAACTATCCCACAAAAAGCCAAACATTTTTTTAAAATTTCCAATAAATAATTTGAAACGAATCAAGAATAGTTTTTTTTTTTTGTAATTGTGGATGATAGATTTGTTACCAACTTTTTTTCAATTTATTATATTTTAGCTTTGATTGTTAAAATAATTCTTTTTTTTAACAAAGAAACTATTGTAGGGGTTACAATTGATCAATACCGATTTATTCTTGTGTAAAGTTTTAATTGAAAATCTCAAGTAGGTGGAAACATTTCGACATTAAAATCTATATATACGAATAGATAAGATGTTATTTGAATACTAGAGAAAAAGATATGGTGTAATTTTTCCTTGATTTTATAGTGAAACAGATGCTCTATACTAACACTACTATAACTCCCTACTATAACTACTACACTCTAGTACTCTATATTGTTATTATTATTATTATTATTATTATTATTATATATATAAGCGTGTGAACAGGGCGAAAATACAATGCTCACACACATCCAACTAATTATAGAAAATAAGTACAAAATAGAAGCCAAAAACATCACAATGAAAACTCTGAAAGAAAAACAGATTGAAAATCTAAGAGGAATTATTGACCAGAAAATAATCCACAGAACATTCTTTAAAAATGAAGACCAACCGCTATTGGACATTATAGAATCCTCACAGTGTCTCAAAACGGGAAATAACACACCAAAAAATGAAGGGTTCTACATGTTCATACCAGATAGAACGTGTTCCCGAAGGATAAAAACCTGAAATGTCCTCACTGCGAAAAGGTACAGAGGACGGTGAACCACCTTGCTACAAACTGTGGAAGATTGCTTCCTTACGACTACACTGAAAGGCATAATGAAGTAGTGAGATGCGTCCACTTCAACTTGGCTAGAAAATATAATTTCACAGAGAACAACAAAATAAAGCTCCACAAAATAACGACTAAGAATGAAAATTCATATGCAAAGATAATAACGGACCTGCCAATGATATGCGTTATCAATATCAGAGCTAACAAACCTGATATAATAGTATACGATAAAATAAAAAAAGACATAACAATCATAGAGATAGGCGTTACTTCCCAAGACAATATCCAAACTACGGAGCTGACAAAGAAAAGAAAATACAAGCTACTGGCTAGGGAAATGGCCCAAACCGAAAAAATGCCCGTAAAAGTAATATATTCAATCCCTGGTGCTAAAAAGGACGATGGAAATTATCTCAACAGAAAAGAAGAATGAACCTCACGATGAGTTACAGAAAATAAAGAAACGGAAGCCATGGATAGATTGTTGGAACGATGTAGGGAGCTGGCGTGTGAAGACGAGGAGGGTGGAACACCGGACATGGAGCACAGGGATACGAAGACCATAGAAGAGATCCAGGAGAACGACCTAGAGCAGATGACAGGAGATCTGACAGACAAGAATGGATCGAGGACAGGGGACTATTTTATCGAAGAACCACCAGGACATAGAAAGACTGCTGGAGAGCTACAGGTCATCAGGGGACCATAACGGCAAGGGCCATAGCACTGACCAGGAGTCAAAATAACAAATGTAAATATCTTTATTTACTTTTACTGTTATTATTTATCTAAGTTGTAAATAAAAATATGTAAATAGACTGACCATTCCTTATACTTTTCAGGGAAAAACTTGTAACCTTTTTGAAAAATAAAGTTATTATTATTATATATTCAATCCTTGTTCCTAAAAAAGACTGGAAATTATCTCAAAAGAAAAGAAGAATGAACCTCACGATAAGTCCCAGAAAAATAAAGAAATGGAAGCCATGGATAGATTGTTGGAACGATGTAGGGAGCTGGCGTGTGAAAACGAGGAAGCTGGAAGACAGGAGATAATAACGGATCAAAGGGATACGACGACCATAGAAGAGATCCAGGAGAACGACCTAGAGCAGATGACAGGAGAGCTGACAGACAAGAATGGATCAACGCCAGGGGACCATTTTATCGAGGAGCCACTAGGAGAGGCCATAGAAAGACTGCTGGAGAGCTACAGGACATCAGGGGACCATAACGGCAAGGGCAACAGCACTGACCAGGAGTCAAGATAGCAATTATAAATATCTTTGTTTACTTTTACTGTTGTTATTTATTGAAATTGTAAATAAAAATTTGTAAATAGACTGACCATTCTTTATACTTTTTAGAGAAAAATTTGTAACCTTTTTTGAAAATAAATTTATTATTATTTTATCATTATTATTACTCCTACCTTTTTTAGAAAATTATTAAAATCACTAAATTGTAAGCCAATAACACGCCATATATATATAAAAAATTAAAGTATTAAAGCATGAATATTTATTTTACACATAAAACAAACTTTTACTGTCCTTACTGCAATGAAAAAAAAAATATTGTGAGGGCTTAGCTTATCATAGTTTGTCTGAACACCATACCTAAGATTCCACCCTTCAATGTAGCATATATAAACAGAATGATCCAATACAGTATTAGAGCCCTAAAAAGGAGTCTGTTAAGATAAATTGGTGAAATCGCTGAGAAGGTACACTACTGATGAGCCAAGAACTCTCAATATTCTTTTATCGTAGTAAAGTCAGAAGGAACCTACTTTTTTTATATAAAAGAATCTCACTAAAATGGTTTCGTTGTTTTCACACGTGTATCATATACTTCATTAATATAAAACGAAAATTAAAATTATACCGCGAATGTTTCTTTTAAAAATCGAAATTTATTTTCAAAGAGAAATAGCGACATTTCTAACTTTGAGACCTGGACACTTTTTATTTTTCCGTTCTCCATTACTCTTCATGTTTCACCTTTCCATACCTCATCTCAAAGTTAGAAATGTCGCTATTTCTCTTTGAAAATAAATTTCGATTTTTAAAAGAAACATTCGCGGTATAATTTTAATTTTCGTTTTACAATCATCAGCCGCGTTATATTGTATTTTAAATATTACTTTAAATATAAGTTATGAACGGAAAAATACGTCCAGGGTAGCCGAGTGGACAAGGCACCTGCCCGGTAAGCAGAAGGGTGTGGGTTCGATTCCCGCCCCTGGACACTTTTTATTTTTCCGTTCTCCATTACTCTTCATGTTTCACCTTTCCATACCTCATCTCAAAGTTAGAAATGTCGCTATTTCTCTTTGAAAATAAATTTCGATTTTTAAAAGAAACATTCGCGGTATAATTTTAATTTTCGTTTTACAATCATCAGCCGCGTTATATTGTATTTTAAATATTACTTCATTAATATCTAAAAGACGTGATTCTAAGAACAGAAAGGATAATAAAAGTTTCTTTATGGGTAGAATAAACATTCATGCTTTAGTTCTTTCACACACATCTCTTATTAATATCACTACTAATATAATAATGTGAAAAATTGTACAAATGTGATATTGTACTGGGATAAGGTGCATAAATTATGAAAAAGTCATCTCCTTATCGTGTAACTGAAAGTTGCTGATGACTTGCGCCATCTATCGGAATAAATATCCTTAACTACCCTTTCATGATTTTTCAAGATGCCTGAAGGACCAGTTTTTTATTTTGGTCGTTGAGGTACAGCTTGCACCACGCTGATGAGGGCCAACAGCCCGAAACGCGTAGGTGGTTAGCTTCTCTTGATTAATCAAGAATGGGTATTTGGCCAACTCTGGAATAATTAAAAATCAACGAGAATATTTGATATTTATTCCGATAAATGGCGTAAGCCATCAGCAACTTTCAGTTGCACGATAAGGAAGTGCCTTTTTTCATAATAATATAATAATGTTACAACAATTACTATACCAGTAGTATCCATTGAGATACTGTCTATAAAGAGTTAATAAACCCAGTTTCTCCTGGAGATGATCTCTCATCAATGTCTGAATGCCATTCATCGAGTTATTGACTGAGTGTCAGGATGTCTAATGACTTGGCCTCAGATTACAGTCTATGATGAAATACGACCTCCAGGAAAGTCCAGGTTTAGGCAATGATATATCACTAAAGTATTTCTACTATACTGTACAACTACTATTCCTAAAATACTACTACTGCTACACATTAACAATTTCGGTAAGGATTGATTTAGTAGTTAAAGGCGTTTTAAGAAAAAAAGACAGAAAACATATTTTGCCTAATATTAAAATTTGCATCATATAGACATAGTCGTGCTATCTGTAGAGGGCAGTGAGCATTTTAAATGTTTCACACATATAAATGTATAATTAAAAAGGCATATATTGGATCAAAATATCATTTATTTTACCAATATTTCAGTCACTACAAACATATGTGGCACTGAGTTTGTTGTTGATACACTTAAAAATGTTATAACACCTTGATAAAGGTTGGCATTCAGCCAAATGATATATTGGTAAAATAAATGATATTTTGATCCTATATATGCCTTTTTAATTAAAGATTTATCTATGGATTGCTCTATTTTCAAAACATATAAATGTATTCTATATACAGTTACGAGCGTCATGCGTTCTTAATTCTTCATTTTTCATCTCTGTCATCGTTTGCTTTTTTTTTTTGGAATGGCGCTCTCCTATTGGTTGGCTACGATCACGCCACCTTGCGTTGCCCGGGTCATTCGGCTAGTAACAACATAATGTAGAGGGAGAATGACATTCAGGTGAATTAGACCGATTTTATAACCCTTCTCATAGAATGTTAAGAAATCGAAGCCGCCCCTGTACTGATGAGAGCCAAGGCCGATACATTGGTAAACAGGTTGGAATTTTATCTGAATTTTCCAAAACTGGTGTTATGGCTCACCGCCAATAAAAGGTTTCACTAGGGTGATAAATATAAGGCTTCGTTCTGGTGTATTAGTAAGAGAGAGAGATATGCTTCTCTAGGTACATGAATATATTCTTCTCGGGCGCAACTTTATGTTATATATATATATGTCGTAGCTGTCGTGGTCAAATGTAAGGGAGCAATCGTTGTGCATATATGCTTCGAAAAAGAACTTGTTCCATATATATGTCATAATTTGCCTAATACCCAAGAGGTATAATTTCTTTTCACCATGATTAGTGTTTTAGTTGTAAATAAAATTCATCCATCTATAAATCTGTACGAAATAAACGGGGGAGCCAGCGCGCACGCGGCGGTGTGCCGTAGCATTCGCCCGCGAGCGCTGGATCCCACGTTTATTTTGTACAGATTTATAGATGGATGAATTTTATTTACAACTAAAATACTAATCATGTCGAAAAGAAATTATACCTCTTGGGTATTAGGCAAATTATGACATACATATGTAAAGCACATGTGCTCCTGGTCAGGATATGCCATTTTTAATATTGATTTCAACACCTGATCTTTTTATCTTTTATTTCTTTCTTTCGTTTTTTAATGTGCTAAGCGTATTTACGCAAGTTTGGCCATAAAAACCCATTTCTTGGTTTTTCGGGAAGTCACTGGGACCAAAAAATCTTTTTTGGTCGCAGTGGTTCAGCCTACTCCACGCTGACGAGCGCCAAAAGCGCGAAACGCGTTCGTGGATGGCTTTTCTTGATTAATCAAGAAATTGGGTTGGCCAAATATCAGGGAACAGGCTAAATCAATGTTTAGTTGATTTCTGTTCCACCAGATGGCGCTCTGCCTTCTGTAAAGCACATGTGCTTCTGGTCAGGATATGCCATTTTTAATATTGATTTCAACACCTGATCTTTTTATCTTTTATTTTTTCTTTCGTTTTTAATATATATTTATATAAATATATATATATTAAAAATTAAGAAGGCATCTCCTAACCACGAGCACATGTGCTTTTCAAATAGGAGAGCGCCATTTTTTTGGTCCCAATGGCTTCTTGAGAAATCAAGAAATGGGTATTTAAGGCAAAATTTGCGTAAAGATGCTTGACTCATGAAAAAACAATAGGAAAACAATGCCATCAAAAAAGCACATGTGCTCGTGGTCAGGAGATGCCTTCTTTATTTTTAATATCAACACCTGACCAACTTGTCTTTTATTTTTTTCTATTTTTTTTTTCATATATATATATATTTTTGATAAATGGTATGGAACATATCATTGAATATCTCTAAGATATTTGAAAACCGTTTTCAATATGATTATATATTGTAAACGAATATCGTTAATTAATAACATATGTCTTCACTAATATTTGATTACATATGGACTTTTCTTTCCAGATATATCTCTCTTCTATATTCATTTTAATGGAAAGCGGCTTAATTTAGCGGCTACCCGCTAACCCCTTCGATTTCTTTCACTCAAGTTGCCTTAAATTATAGAGGCAGGACCATGGCCGCGATGGGTGCTGTAGGGGAGATTATTTTGAAGTCCAAGCTCAAATCCTTCCATGCAAGTATGAGATTGTTGGATTCTATGATCTTGACAGTCCTACTCTATGTGGCTCCAATCTGGGCACATGATCAAGCCTTAATCCTAGATACAATCCAGGATACCTTCCTCAGACGTTTTCTGTGCCTTCCAAGCTATACTCCGGGCTATATTTTGAGGGCTGAAACAGGAAGAAACTCTCTTGATATCACAGTGAAAAAACTAACTTTAAAATTCTGGACTAGAATTCTGAAAATGGACGGCAGCAGGCTACCTTCAATATGTTTGGCACATTTGTGGGACATTTCAATTTCTTCAAAACAGAATATCGAACTGGTAAAAAGTATAACAGAGCTACTTAATAACACCGGCTTCTCATGGCTTGTTGGATGTACAGACTTCAATATTCTACAAAGATACATCCCCCTAATTATTAGAACGGCAACCGATCAGTCCTTGCAGCTCGATTATGTAAGAATAAGAAAATCAGTACTCTACTCTCACTATAAATACTTTCATTCATCACCTACAATGGAATGCTATCTGAATGACAATATCCCCCTAACCTTAAAGAGAATCATTGTACAAGTAAGAAGCCTTTTTGTAGTACAGAGAATTAATCATGTTTCACTATTGAAAACTAAGACCATAAAATGCACCTTATGCAACGGTGAATTTAGTCTCGAATTTCCACACTACATGTTCTACTGTACGGCAATGGAAGAAGAAAGAGAGCTCAATCAAAATATTTAGCACAGACACCGGAAACAACTCGACAATTGGTCGAGGTCAATACCCAATACTTGTATATAACTACGATGCTAATCTGTTATTTATTTATTTATTTTGTCCTACAGATAGAATCCTGTATGGCACGTGTGCCCAATAAAGGCTTTTGTTGTTGTTGTTGTATTCATTTTAATATTAGTTTTAGTTTATGTTGAGATGTTTTATAATGGAAATTTTTAACTTTTCACCCGAACCTTCTCAATTATATTTATATACGTATATTGTTGCACCAAGTTGCAGCTTTGCAGGATCGTCGACCTTCGTTTCTTCCTTCTTGGTGTTATACACCGAGCGGGTTTCCATAGTCAAAGCAAATAAATAAAAGTAAATAAAAATAAATTACCTTTTAAAGTTATTGCGTTTATTTATTCGTTGTCTTCCTCGTAGGTCGCGATCCGCAGTCTTGGTCTAGGTTCTCTCTCGCTCCAATAACCAATCAAGATATATGTACAATAAAATATTACAAAAGGAATGAAACTATAAAAAGTAATGATAATAATCTAAATAATCTGCTTTAAATAAATATTAAATATCATAGAATATTTTGAATAAAAGTAGGGCGCATTAAAATTGTTGTTGTTGTTGTCGTGGCCAAAGAAGAGTCTCAGATGTCTCCATGCATCTCCATCACAACAGCAGCAATATCCACTATCTTTGCTCTTCATTGGAAAATGGGTGCCGTTGCCACGTTTGTCACCTTGGAAACGAACCAGAATTTGGTCAAATATTCCAAGGGTCCAGGGGGGACCGCAGGGAGTGTGGTCGGACTTCTCTCCCCCCCCCCCCCCCTGCATTAAAATTGATGTAACAATATAAATAAATAGAGAATATCAATAAGTATTTTAGCGCGCCATCTGTGGACAAAAAGTGGAACTTCAACTCGCGCCAATCATTGTAATAATATTGTTTTATTGTCATATATGTAAAATCATTCTTTTCATATAGTAATTTACACTCTATAACAAAATTAATCAAAAGTATAATTCTTACTTATTGATACCATTGTTTAAAACACGGAAACAAGTTCTGAAAATATCAAAATCCTAATGAATAAACACCGATTTTATAAAATAGAGTATATATCCAATTTTTAATGAAGATTTCATTCTAGATTTAGCATTATAAAAATGTCTTTAATCTTAAAATTGAATTTATAAAAAAGGTTAATATGAAATATCAATTATATTTAGTATAAATCTAGTTTTCTTGCTTTGTGAGTAAGTGAAAAAAAACTTTGAGACAAATTGATACACACATACACAAAAGCCTTTTTTAAGACACACTGGTCTTATAGAGGATTCTCCCCGAGATTACAAGAGAGATAGGCCTGTGAAAGTGGGGAATATACAGAAAAAGAAAAAGAAAGATTATGTAAGTATGATATATACATACATACACATACATATATGAAACAAATTAATATAATTTATACGTATGTATAATATATACATGGGGTAAAAAAAATGTATAATTTTAAAGTGCGCAATAATATTGATTCAAATGAACTAAATGTAATTTAATAATAAGATTTCAACTAAAAAACCTTTTTTTCTTTCAGATAACAGGAATTTAGAATATTCCCGCCTACACAAGATCCAATATGTGAAATGGATTTTTGAAATCAGATCTGGTACTCTCCAACATTGGGCACTTTTTCTATATCACTAAAAAACGTTGCTCCAATGTTGTTTCTTGGAAAAATCCAATCACACTCTATTACTATTATTTTCATTATCTCTAGTACACGTAGTATAGGTCATGATAATCATATTGGGTAGAAGTAGGCGACTGCTTTTATTGTATATGCACCACATGTCTACATATGTGAAAAGAAATTCGACTTTTACATTTACAAATGTTCCAGAGCTCTGTTTGGTTACCTGCACTCGCTGTTGGGGTTGGACATTTTCAAGAATCGCGTACCATCGAAGCAATAATTTTGTAATAAGAAAAAGGTTCACAATATGGAATTCGATACCGGGTTGTAGCGGTCGTAAACCAACAGTTTAGACCACACTTTCACCGACCCCCACTAGTGAGTGAAAGTAACCGAACGGGTAGCACAGGTACAGAAAAGTTGTTCGGCCTGCAAAAGCAGAGTAAGGGATGATATAGACTCCTGTGGTCCTTGGTTATCTCCTCCTGTTACCCAGCCAAAGGAATGATGCATTCTCCATGCACTGAGCGGCCATTTGTATGGCCCCTCGCGCCCGCCTTTATGCACCTAGAGGCGCCTTTGAGAGTGTCTTAGCCATGTTGACGCCCGGACCCTCTCGTTCGGACTTGGAGAAACCCGTCCTACGCCCCAATAGGACTCCCCTCCTTGAGCACTCGTACCCTTATCCAGTACTTCCTGAAACTGCCGGAGAATCAGGGACCTCTGATGTACGAGGTTGACCCGGAGAATCTGGCGAAGGCGGGGAGAGGGGGGTGATACTGCTGTATGTACACCTTGGTATTTCATGACGCGTTCGGCAAGGACGCTCCCAATCGCGCACACACGGAGCGAAGACCCAAGAGTTCAAAACTCAAGACAGACCCACCCCAGCGATCCTACAAGGCGCGGGAGTCGGCTTCTCCCCGCAGAACAGACACGGTTGTAAGTGAAAAAATCGAACTGCTTTCTACATATAAATACATGTGATGCACTTATAGTAAAAGCAGTCACCAACATTTACCCGCCATGATTATTACCCTCTCCTCGCGACCATTTTTCAACGCGACAATATATTTCGAGATATCATTCATAAGGAATATTACTTAGATTTTCCTGGATAATTCTGTAAGAAGAGCTCAGATCAAACAAGATATATTATATCAAAGTTCCCTGTAACTTACTAAATTGGATCTTCCATCTTTATTGGCTTAAGCTTTTCCTATCGATCAAACTCCATTATTGCTCCTATATTTTATGATCACATATTTCAAAAAAAGTATCTATATTGCCATCAATATCATTTACCCTTTTCTCTGATTTTGTTGCTCCATAGAATGGGGGGTGCCATTGCCCCGTTAGTAAGCCACATTTCAGAGTTAACACAAGGTAATAAGGCGCCATCTATACATATAAAATGAAAGAATTTAAAAGCACGAATGTTTCTTTTATACATAATACAAACTTATACTGTCCTTACTGCGATGAAAAATGTATTGGGAGGGCCTGACTCATCAGTGGTGAACCCTCCCAGCGGTTTCGCTAATTTAATCCACCAGACCGCTTCTCAGAGCTCTAATACTGTATTGGACGATTCTGCTTAGAACTGCAGAGTCCCCTGTTCACGGTTACCGTAGCGGCTCGGGGCTCACGAAGTCCTCACTGTACTTCACCCTACAAATCAGTCCCTTGGAAGGCTGGTTAAACCGTTTGGTTTTCGACCACTACGACCCGGGTTCGATTCCCGTATTGGACACTTTTTTCTGATAAAAAAAAAAGAGAAAATGCTCCAATGGCCCCCGATTCTTGCAAATGTCCAATCTCACCATCAAGTGCAAGTAAGCAAACGGGGCTCTGGCACATTTGTAAGTGCAAAGTCGAACTGCTTTTCACATGTGTTTACATGTGGTGCACTTACAGTAAAAGCAGTCGCCTACTTCTACCCACCATGGTTATCATGGCCTGTACCACGTGTACTGGGGATAAGCAAAATAAATTTAAAATGCAGATATATAGCATAGAAAATATTTCAATAATGCTGATGAAGAATGTTTTATTTTTTCGACGATTCGACAAAAATATTCTGTCCTTTTAAAGACAAATGAAAAAAAAAGGTATTTTGGTAAACCGTTATAAATGTGTCTGAGGATGTAAGGGCATTTTCATGCGAGCTTTCAATTTTAGTACAACATCTAAATCACAAATCATAAACAAATATTAATCTCTCATTAAAGGATATATTTTTAAAAATAAATAATTAATATTGTAATTAAACGAAAAAGTACAAATATCTCACAATATTTTATATATAAATCTATATCTATTAGGTACACAACTTATACATAGCATATCTTTAAATATATTTTAAATTTAAAAAGGGAATCTTAGATCTCCATAAGTCGATCCCAAGTACCTTATGCTATATGATATATATATATATATCATCACCTATATTTAAAAAAAAATTATTTTGTCCATAATATAAATATATTTATCAATTTTTTCTCCCCATTGAATATAACAAAATATTTTTAAAAACATAATGCTGTTGACGTTATGTGGCGCTGGGTTTGTTGTTGACACACTTTAAAAATGTTATACCACCTTGATAAAGGTTGGCGTTAAGCCAACTGAAATATTGGTAAAATATATGATATTTTGATTCAATATATGCCTTTTTAATTAAATATATATATATTTCAAAGTTTGAGAAATCCATAATAATATATATAAATAAATATAAAGCATATATTGGATTTAAATTTATTATTCAACCAATATTTCTAGGGGAAAACGTCTCTCTTTATCAAGGTTTTTCTTTGATTTAAACTAAATCGCGTGGGTATGTAATCGTATATACAATGTGGTATATGTCGTTAAAAAAGGAAGAATAGAATTCAGGTAGAGTTTCTTTTAAATTTGGGTTTTGAAAGCTTTCGAGTAAATTTCCTGTTCTTCTACAAAAATATGTTTCTTGTATAAAGATCGTCTTTATAAGTATTTGCCCGTTGACGAGCAGAAAATTTGCTCGAAAGCTTGCAAAAACCAAAATTAATAGAAACTATCTGAATTTTATTGATCCTTTTCATATAAATATATCACGAATATTCAACCCTCTGATTTAAAATGCAATATAATAATTCTTTAACGATAGCGTTATTTCAAAAAAATAAAATGTATAACGATAGATCAGCCTTTACTTTTATCATGGTGGAGAAAG
>CP092872.1:84019445-84033365 GCA_030710605.1 Cordylochernes scorpioides | reverse complement strand
TATTCAGTACTTGAGCAAGCAAGGTAATGTTTTTACAACTAATTTCTGGTTATTATAATAAAGGGATACAGGATGAACAGCGTCTGTACTCCATGTTAGGAGCGACTGCACATGGCGTCTGTTTCTCATGTTTGAGGCGGCCATTTCTTTCAGAACTAAGTCTGCCTGCTACTGAGTAGTGCTCCCAGTCTTAATGACAAAGGAAGACGCATTTTACTTCACTTAATCATGATGGCTGTCCTCTACAAGCTTGATACCGTAATATGATTGAGTGGAGATAAGAAAGAAGAAGATAATATTTGTGGAAGAAATTTAATATCTATTATATGTGAAAAAATAATAAAAAGGTCAGGTGTTGGTATTAAAATCAAAAAAAGGCATATGCTGACTGCGAGAACATCTGCTTTTTAGATGGCAGAGCGCGATCTAGTGGAACAGAAATCAACTGAAACTCTTAAAGCTTTAATGTAATAGTTTCTGTGTTATCTCGAGCCTTTCCATATATATTTATTCGATAGCAGTTTTGTCTATTTTGCATCTTTTCTCTTTTCGCGCTGTTTATACAAATTGCCTCTACTGTATATGTTTGAGAAACTCTTGCCATTGGTATCTTGCTATGTGATAGCCGCCTGTAGAAGGGTTTTTACCCGAAACCTCGTGCTCGTTTTATATAAAAAAGACACCCATCTTCCTTATCGCCTGGTTCATTTCAAAGTTTACTAGGAAGAGTTCTTTGCAATTGATTTAGCCTGTTCCTGATATTTGGCTAACCCATTTTAGTTGAGTATGGTTCCATAGATGGCGCTTTGCCATCTAAATATCTCATATGCTCGTGGTCAGGAAATGTCTTTTTTTTATTTGAATACGTATTATAGTGATACAAAATACATTTTAAATATAAAAAGGACATATCCTGACCGCTCACGTGAGAATATTAGATGAAAAAGCCACATCTATTGGGACAAAAATGAAATACAACCATACCTCGCTTTGCGTCGGGGTTACGTTCCAAAAAAAAAAAAAAAAAACACGACGCAAATTGAAACGACGCAAAATGAAAATAAAATTTTATGGCATGGCGCAATCAAAAACAAAGGTGTTGTCATATTTAAGGAAAATAAATTTAAAAAAATTAAAGACTCGAATCCAAAAAACGCAACTTCAAAAATCTAACGACGCACAGTGAAAATCAATAAAAAATTAAGCAGCGACGCAACTTCGAAAAAAACGCAGAACGAAACGACGCAAAGCGAGGTATTGGTGTAAACGTTTATTTAGGTTTGTTACGTAATTTTCCTTGCAACCTCTGTGATAGATGCATGGGGACATCTGAGACTCTTCATTGGACACGACAACAACAACAAAATAGATTTTCAACCTATTTTCTTGGTATCCAATAAAGGCCACTGTTTCAAATATCTTTCAGAGTTATTATCTGAATCCCGAAATACATATTAAAAGGTACAACTTCCTTAAGTTTTGTCTATGAGTGTAGGTATAGTATAGTATCTTTGAAAGAAAAAATGCAAAAAAACTTTACACCTAAAAACTTTGCTTTATATAGAGAGATAATACAGAAAAATCATTAGGTTAACACATTATTGAGTAAAATAATAAGATATTTTAATAATTAATCAACATTTTATTTATTCGATTAATGACTCTTAATTGTAAATATTGACACCTATTAAAATTCTGAGTGCTAGAAATGTTTTAAATTGTGATGAGAGAAGCGTGGACGCGGGCGCCGCTTGGAGGCGCTGCATGAAGATAACTGACCAATGGGAACGGCCCAACTCAACGGTCCCTCTTCATCTTGTATATACTTTAGCCTGCTTTTGTTCTACTGCTGTGTGCGGTTGCTATTATTTTGTCAACATATATATCCTTATATCTAATAATAATACTATATTTATAAAATCACTTATTTGGCTGTTCTTTTGCATCACCGACCCACAACAAATTGTTTTATTAGTTGAAACTTAGAGGTTTAAAAAATCATTTGGGTGGGCTACATATTTTTTTTTGTCCCCTAGTGCAATTTACCTTTGTTTTGGAGGGAATATATGAGTCAGTAAATGGAAAAGATGTATTAAAATCACAGAGGATATTTTGCCCGGTATATATATTCCTGAAATGCTGGTATCATTGTTATAGAAATAAGACAAATTTTCCCTCTTAAAAAAAAAAGACTAGTTTTTTCATTTCTTCCTTATATATATACTAGCCGAATGACCCGGGCAACGCCCGGGTTTTACCCGACTAAATGCTTTTATTCAAATACTATTCGTTACAATTATAAATTGGCGCCGTGGATGTCATTCTTGTATAATATATAAATGAGTTTTAAAAATTGTAAAAAAAAAAAAAAAGAAATGCATCAGCCGGGAATCGAACCCGGGCCGCCCGCGTGGCAGGCAAGCATTTTACCAATAAACTACCGATGCTTATAAGAAATGGCCATATTTGGGTATTTATTCCATTCACAAAAGCAAACGGTGACAGAATTAAGAATTGATTAATGACTCTGATACTTGTATATTTTAATAATCATGGTTAAAACTTAAGGAAGTGCAAAGTCTTTGATGTCGTCCGTTGAGTGTTTTTTGTTAAGGAGATAGAAGCAATTTTGTTCACACTTAGTTAACTCCTGTGTCTTCATTAAGTCACTGTAATATTTTTCATATTTATTATCTGAATCCCAATATATATACTAAAAGGTATAGCTTCCTTAGGTTTTAACTATGAGTGTAAATTTCTTATTTTAAAAATATAATTTAGTTTTCTTTCATTTATATATATATATATATGAAAAAAACAATAGAAAAAAACAAAAGATAAGTGGGTCAAGTGTTTATATTAAAAATAAAGAAGGCATTTCCTGACCACGAGCACATGTGCTTTTTAGAAGGCAAAGCGCCATCTAGTGGAGCAAAAATAAACTAAACGTTTATTTAACTTGCTCCGTGATAAAAAGCACATGTTCTCGTGGTCAGGAAATGCCTTTTTTATTTTTAATATATTTTGAAAATCGAACAATCCATTTAGATAACTTTGAATAAATAACGCTTATTTTTGGATCAAATTTCGGATGAATTCCCCGATGAAGATAGGCGAATTGCCTTATCAAAATATTGGAAATTATAATAAACATTTGATCCAAAAATAAGCGTTATTCATTTGAATATATATATATATGAGAAATAGTTACCTAGAAATTATTTGAAAAAGAAAGGATAAAACAATATTAAGGTAAAGGGATTATTTTAATTTTGATTTTCGCAAGCTTTCGAGCTAATTTTCTGCTCTTCAACGGGCATATACTTCTATATACAATATCAAGATGAACTTTGTACAGTAATAATTGAAAAATATGTTATTGGCATGTGTGGGCGTGCATCAATTACCAATTATAACAATTATTTTATTTCCAAAGCGCTATATCCCGCAAGGGATACTTGCACCAAACACGGAGAAAGGTTTATTTACATAATTTATTTACATTATTCAACGCATGAAAACATTAGAGATCCAGATTTTGTAGAAAGTTTAGAATGCATTCACAAAATGAATTGAACTTTAAATATGATTTTTTATCGTAAATCAAATCGTTAAGTTCACAAACAACTAGTTCATTCTTCATTCTATACTGTTTACAGCTAAAATATTAGCTATTTTAATTAATCCAACGTTCGAGAAATATTTTTCCGAGAGATGTACCAAGCTTCATTGCTCTTGATAAATACACTACTTTGTTCTTCACAGGCAAAGGACCATATTAAAGTTTTCTCTTTGACTTGAGAGTTATAAATGATCCAACATGTGAATTCTGTCTAGATGTTGAAACACCAGTTGTTGGCTTGCCCTCTGACTAACCAAATTGTACTTGCTTACTTTGACATAATGCCATCTTTCTGTATATACTCAATCTTATGAACACTTTGGCAAGTTTAGAGCAATTTGTACACAGATTTATAAATCACTACTAATTCATCGTGTAAATAATTAAAGATATATATGTAAATAATTTTAATATAGCACAACAATAGTCTGATAGACTTCGTGCTTCTGTAATAATAGCCGAATGACCCGGGCAACGCCCGTGTTTTACCCGATTGAATGTTTTTATTCAAACACTATTTGTTACAATTATAAATTGGCGCCTTAAATAAATGCATATATTAGTTAATAACTATAGCCTATATGCTTTATCTGTCTATGCACTGTTGGCTTCCGTTGGCGTCTCTTACTGGGAAAAAGAAAGAGAGGATTCCATTTAGTTATTAACTAATATATGCATTTATTTAAGGAGCGATCCGCTCCAACACAATAGTTACAAAAACGAAAAAGCGAGTGGGGGGGGGGGGCAAAGGTGGCGTGATAGTAGCCAACCAATAGGAGGGCGCCATTCCAAAGAAAAAGCAAACGGTGACAGAGATGACAAATGATTAGGAGATGAAGAATTAAGAACGGGTGACGCTCGTAACTGTATATAGAATACAATAAAAATGGGATGAAAAATATATTAATTTATAGATCATTAGTCAAGGATAGTCGTGGGCCTATATCCCCTACAATATGGAATATTATTCTAAACGATTTATTGAATAACTATTCAGAATCAAACAGTGAAATCATTGCTTATGCGGATGATTTAACTGTGATATGTTGGGGAAACAACTTGACAGAACTTCGGAATACAACAGGAAAGGTCATGGAGAGAATATTAGACTGGTGTGGGAACAATAAGTTGACCGTATCTGAAGAGAAAACGAAAATCTTATACTTGTTTAATAGCAAAATAGCTGCAAAAATTCCTAACACTATCACTGCCAATCGGGTAGAAAAACTGAAGATTATGGGAATAACTTTTAAAAATCATAGAAATAAAAACAAATTGGATTTTGTGCCCCATATTGATGAGATTATTACTGAGACAAAAAGAGCTAGTGGATACCTAATTGGATTAACCGGGAAAGCATGGGGACTGGACAGTAAAAAATGAATAGAACTCTATAAGACACTGTTTCGAAGTTCACTAACTTATGGTTCCACGATCTGGTACAACTTTATACCCAAAAAAGTCAAAGATAAATTAAACTCTCTGCAGTACAAAATTTTGAAGCACAGTACACAGGTTTATAATTCAACATCTTCAAACTGTACTCATATTGTTGCTAGAACACCAAAGCTCACGGATTTTATTGAAACAAATATACTAAAAATGAATATTGGATACAAAAAATCATCCAACTAAAAGAAAAATGATGTCTAATTTTATAAACCAGAAATTTGAGGAATACTATGGAGGTGCCAATGATATTTTCAAGGGATTCTTTGATACTTCAAGAATTCCTAACTATGTTCAACCCAACTTCTATAACGTTCAATTTTTTACTGGACATGGTGACTTCAACACATATTTGTTTAGAATTGGCAAAATTGGTTCACCTGCATGCACTTGTGGAAACGAA
Organism: Cordylochernes scorpioides; assembly: GCA_030710605.1. Taxonomy (NCBI): domain Eukaryota; kingdom Metazoa; phylum Arthropoda; class Arachnida; order Pseudoscorpiones; family Chernetidae; genus Cordylochernes; species Cordylochernes scorpioides. Next base: position 84,027,891 of record CP092872.1, on the reverse strand, counting down.
CAACAAACCCCTGAACATCTTCTGATAGACTGTCCATTAATTTCTGATCTAAGGGAAGAAAACCAACTTTACCTGACTAATACAAAACAAGCTGCTTGCAATAAAGACCAATACATCAAGTTTAATAGATTCTGCAGGATGTATATTTTGAGGCGAAAGCGTTGACTGTACATATTTCAAGCTACTACTTATAATTGCTATATGTAAAATTTGACATTGAACGTTTAATTTTAATGATTTCCAATGTTCAATTGTATTAATTGTATATAATTTAAAATATACACGCAATTATCCAAATTGTGGATATGGCGTGTCTCTCCCAACTGTTAAATAAATAAATAAATTAGTCAAGGATATTTATCATATTGGTTTGGGAGATATTCATATAAATATTTTAACATGTTTCTTACCTTAAAAACTGTATGGGAATTCCAATACCTTCTGAAACACACAAAAATTCAATTTCAAACCATATATTGAAAGAGGGTAGAGTACAAAGAGTGTTATATTGGAAAAATAATATATCAAAACATCAATGAGAACTTATCCCACAAAAAGCCAAACATTTTTTTTTCAAATTTCCAATAGGCCTAACAAATAATTGAAACGAATCAAGAATGTTTTTTTTTTGTAATTGTTGATGATAGATTTGTTACCAACTTTTTTCAATTTATTATATTTTAGCTTTGATTGTTAAAATAATTCTTTTTTTAACAAATAAACTATTGTAGGGGTTACAATTGATCAATACCGATTTATTTTTGTGTAAAGTTTTAATTTAAAATCTCAAGTGGGTGGAAACATTTCGATATTATTTAATATCCGTATAGAAAAGATGTTATTTGAATACTAGAGGGAAAGAGATGGTGTCATTTTTCCTTGTTTTTATAGTAATCAAAATGCTCTACACTAACACTACTATAACACTCTACTACTATACTCTAATACTCTATATTATTATTATTATTATAACTGGACATTTCATTTTTTTATTATTAAAGAAGCACGAAGCCTATCAGACTATTGTGCTATATTAGAATTATTTACATATATATCTTTAATTATTTACACGATGAATTAGTAGTGATTTATAAATCTGTGTACAAATAGCTTTAAACTTGCCAAAGTTTTCATAAGATTGAGTATATACAGAAAGATGGCATTATGTCAAAGTAAGCAAGTACAATTTGGTTAGTCAGAGGGCAAGATAACAAAAGATGCTCTGGTGTTTCAACATCTAGACAGCATTCACATGTTGGATCATTTATAACTCTCAAGTAAAAGAAAAAACTTAAAAAGGGTCCTTTGCCTGTGAAGAACAAAGTAGTGTATCTATCAGAAGTAATGAAGTACATTTTGCAGTACATCTCTTAGAAAAATATTCTATTAACAGGACATCAGGGGACCATATCTGCGAGGGCCACAGTACTGACCAGGAGTCAGAATAACAAATGTAAATATCTTTTAAAATACAATATAACGCGGCTGATGATTGTAAAACGAAAATTGCAATTATACCGCGAATGTTTCTTTTAAACAAAAATCGAAATCTATTTTAAAGAGAAATAACGATTATTTCTAACTTTAAGAAGGAAGTATGATAGGATGAATTGTGAAGAGTAATGACAAACGGAAAAATAAAAGTGTCCAGGGGCGGGAATCGAACCCACATCCTTCTGCTTACCGGGCAGGTGCCATGTCCACTAGGCTACCCTGGACGTATTTTTCCGTTCGTAAATAATATTTAAAGTAACTTATAATACATTTAAAATACAATATAACGCGGCTGATGATTGTAAAACGAAAATTGCAATTATACCGCGAATGTTTCTTTTAAACAAAAATCGAAATCTATTTTAAAGAGAAATAACGATTATTTCTAACTTTAAGGATGAAGTATGATAGGATGAATTGTGAAGAGTAATGAAAAACGGAAAAATAAAAGTGTCCAGGGGCGGGAATCGAACCCACAAGTTGCAATTTTCGTTTTACAATCATCAGCCGCGTTATATTGTATTTCAAATGTATTATAAGTTACTTTAAATATTATTTACGAACGGAAAAATACGTCCTGGGTAGCCTAGTGGACATGGCACCTGCCCGGTAAGCAGAAGGTTGTGGGTTCGATTCCCGCCCCTGGACACTTTTATTTTTCCGTTTGTCATTACTCTTCACAATTCATCCTATCAAACTTCATCCTTAAAGTTAGAAATAATCGTTATTTCTCTTTAAAATAGATTTCGATTTTTGTTTAAAAGAAACCTTCGCGGTATAATTGCAATTTTCGTAAATATCTTTGTTTACTTTTACAGTTGTTATTTATTGAAATTGTAAACAAAAATATGTAAATAGACTGACCATTCTTTATACCTTTTAGAGAAAAACTTGTAACCTTTTTTGAAAATAAATTTATTATTATTTTATTATCATTATTAATAATACTTTTTTTTAGAAAATTAGTATTATCACTATATTATAAGACAATAACACGCCATCTATATATAAAAATTAAAGTACTAAATCACGAATGTTTCTTTAAAATATAAAACAAACTTTTACTGTCCTTACTGCGATGAAAAAATATTGTGAGGGCTTGGCACATCATAGTTTGTCTGAATACCATATCTAAGATTCCATCCTTCAATGTAGTATATATAAGCAGAATGATCCAATAAAGCATTAGAGCTCTAAAAAGGAGTCTGGTAGGATAAATTGGTGAAACCGCTGAGAAGGTTTATTACTGATGAGCCAAGAACTCTCAAAATTCTTTTATCGTAGTAAAGTCAGAAGGAACCTACTTTTTTATATAAAAGAATCTCACTAAAATAGTTTCAGTGTTTTCATACGTGTTTCATATATTTCATTAATATCTTAAAGACGTGATTCTAAGAAGTGTAAGGATGGTAAAAGTTTTTTATGGGTAAAATAAACATTCGTGCTTTAGTGCTTTCACACATGCATCTCTTATTGTTATCACTACAATATGATAATGTAAAAAAATAGTACAAATGTGATATTGTGTTGTTGATGTTTCTTATCCCCTTGTGTAAAGATTACACGAATTCCATGATCTCATGGAATGGGGTATAGGGGTGCAGCTTTCGTTGATCATGGCACCATGATCCAGGCACACTTTGGTGAAAGTCTGACTTTGCCTGTGATTTGAGGCCATTCCAAATATGGAAGCCTTTGTTTCTGACTCTAACATGAGCACAGACGCAGCTCCTCCGTATCCCTGGAGTGGAACCATTGCTGAGGTCCATCAACTGGGTCAGTTGAACTCAGGATTTTTAAAGAGGAGTGTCCCTCCTGGTTACAGCATCAAGTCTACCAGAACAAGACTTGATACAATCGTGTAGAGAGTTTACTGTACCTCCCAACAATGTCCACTGCACCACAGGCCAGTTACAGAGGGGTAAGCATGGGAGGTGATGTGATATTGTACTGGGATAAGGTACATAAATTATGAAAAAAGCATCTCCTTATCGTGAAAATGAAAGTTGCTGATGACTTGCGCCATCTATCGGAATAAATATCAACTATTCTCGTTGATTATCAATTATTAACTATTATTAACGAGAATAGTTGCTATTTATTCCGATAGATGGCGTAAGCCATCAGCAACTTTCAGTTGCACGATAAGGAGATGCCTTTTTCATAATAATATAATAATGTTACAACTATTACTATACCAGTATTATCCATTGAAATACCGTCTATAAATAGTTAATAAACCCAGTTTCTCCTGGAGATGGTCTCTCATCAATGTCTGAATGCCATTAATCAAGTTATTGACTGAGTGTCAGGATGTCTAATGACTTGTCCTGAGATTACAGTGTTTTATGATGAAATACGACCTACAGGAGAGTCCAAGTGTAGGCAATGATACGGATGTCTACTATACTACTTTTTCTTGAAAATAAAGATACTTCAGCAAGTAAATCTTTTTATTACCTCGACGTTTCGACAAAAAAACTTTTGCTCTCGTCAGGCGCAAACAAAATTTTAAACAATGACAATTTAAACAATCAAAACAATTAAAACATCATCATTATGATTTTTAACGCCTTGCCAAATGTTTTAATTTTTGTTTGTTCCTGACGAGGGCAAAATATTTTTGTCGAAACGTCGATGTAATGAAAATTTACTGTCCGAAGTATCTTTATTTTCAAGAAATATGAATGCTGGCCAGGCAGCCTCTATTTTTACGGTATACTACTCCATACAACTATTATTCTTAATAACACTACTGCTACACATTAATAATATTTTGGTAAGGATTGTTTCAGTAGTTAAAGACGTTTTAAGACAAAAGGACAGACAACATTATTGTCTTATATTAATACATTGTGATCTACAGGTCTTGGTAGTATGATGCAGAGATTGTGGTATCTATAGAAGGCAGTGTACATTCAAAAGGTATCACATATATATATATAATTTCTTTCAATTAAAAAGGCATATATTGGATCAAAATAACATTTATTTTACCAATATATCAGTTGGCTGAACGCCAACCTTTATCAAGGTATTATAACATATTAATGTGTGTCAACAACAAACTCAGCGCCACATAACGTCATAAGAGTTAGGTTTTAAAAATATTTTGTTATATTTTAAGTTTTGAAAACCTAATTCTATTGACGTTATGTGGCGTTGAGTTTGTTGTTGACACACATCAAATATGTTATAACACCTTGATAAAGGTTGGCGTTCAGCCAACTGAAATATTGGTAAAATAAATGTTTTTTGATCCAATATATACCTTTTTAAAAAAGGTTTATTTATGGATTGCTCTATTTTCAAATAATATACATACACTGCGTGACATTGAAAATGGAACACTAAGAAATAGTGGCCAGAAAGTGATGAAACTCGGCAGACAGAGAGAGACAGGGACGAACAATAAGTGATCTTTAGTTCAAAATGATAGTCATAATACAGAGCGAAAACGGCGTCGGCTTAGTAGCAAGTAGGACCACCGCGGACGGCGATGCACGCAGCAACACGTCTAGGTAGAGAGTCAATCAGAGTACGGATGGCGTCCTGAGGGATGGCTCTCCATTCCCTCTCAACCATTTGCCACAGTTCGTCTTCTGAACGCGGCTGTGGCAAGGCGTGCAAACGGCGTCCAAAGATGTCCCAGACGTGCTCGATTGGTGAGAAATCAGGAGAGTACGGTGGCCAGGGAAGCATCTGTACATCTTGCAGAGCTTGTTGGCTGATGCGAGCAGTGTGCGGTCGGGCGTTATCCTGCTGATAAAGGGCATTGGGTACCCCCTGAAGGTAGGGGAGTGTCACCGGTCGCAGCACATCATCAACGTATCGTTGGGCCGTCATAGTGCCCTGAATACGAAGTAAAGGTGACCTGGAATCATACGCGATTGCGCCCCAAACCATGATTCCACGTTGTCGCACGGTGGGGCGTTGCACAATTGCTGCCGGATTGGACCTTTCTCCACGTCGACGCCACACGCGTACACTGCGACTATCACTGGAAAGCAGAAACGCGACTCCTCTGAGAACACGACCCTGTGCCATTCCGTCATCCACGTCGATCTAGCCCGGCACCATTCCAAACGTTGGCGCCTATTCGGTGGGGTCAATGGCAGTCTTCTTAGCGGACGGCATGAGTGCAAGCCATTAGCAACCAATCGACGGGAAATGGTTCTGGTCGAGATGGAATGATCTAGGGTGTCTTGCACATGTTGCAGGATGGCGGTACAAGTGGCTTGTGGGGCCGCCACTGCTTGTCGAAGGATACGCCGATCCACACGTGCTGACGTCACTCTGGTTGCACCGGCATTCCTATAAATTGCCACATTTCCTTGTTCCACCCATCTTCTCCACAGTCGGTGCACCGTGGACGCACCAAGGTGTGTATCAGCTGCGATTTGACGTATGGACCAACCTGCCCTTTTCAGTCCGATCACCATGCCCCTCGTAAAAGCGTCTGTCTGCTTGAGCTGCCTCCGTTTACGATGACCTGGCTACCTCTGTTATTACACGTGTCTTTTGACACAAGAACAAAATTCCTACAATGATTTTCCTTGAAGAAATAACGACACGAATACTGTCCTTTATGCAAGTTCCTTCCCTTATATCTTACTCCATGTGCGCACGAGAGCTGCGCATTTTACATCATTTGCATAACTCGGTTAGGCGCGTCTACCCTGAAATTTGCATAATTTTCTGGCCACTATTTCTTGGTGTTCCATTTTCAATGTCACGCAGTGTATATACATATAAACATATTAATATATTATGATATACAGGTCGTGGTAGTATGATACAAAGATTGTGGTATCTATAAAAGGCAGTCAAATTACAAAACTATTTTAGAGGCGTAATATTCTTTTTAAAATAAAACAATTTCTACTGTCCTTACTGCGATGGAAAAATTAAAGGGAGGGCCTGGCTCATCAGTGGTGAACCCTCCCAGCGGTTTCGCCAGTTTAATCTACCGCTGGGAGGGTTCACCACTGATGAGCCAGGCCCTCCCTTTAATTTCTCCATCGCAGTAAGGACAGTAGAAATTGTTTAATTTTAAAAAGAATATTACGCCTCTAAAATAGTTTTGTAATTTGATAACAGATGGCGCGCTAGTGCATCGTAACATAAAAGGCAGTGTACATTCAAAAAGGATCACATATATAAATGTAAAACAACATAAAGTTGCTCTAAGATGATATTCATGTAAATTCCACCGATTTCATAACTCTTTTAATAAGACATTATGAAATCGAAGCCGCACCTGTATTGATGAAGAACAAAGCCCAAAACCATAGTATACAGTTTGTAATTTTTATCTGAATGTTCTAAAACCGGTGTTGTGACTCATTCTTTATAATAGCATTTGAAAAGAAACATGGTAATTATAGTAAAGATTTTAACTAGGGTGATACACAGTACATCGTTCTGATGCATATTTGAAGAGAGAGGAGCTTCGTTTTTTACATATATGTGTTCAATTAAAAAGGAAAATATTGGATCAAAATATAATTTATTTTACCAATATTTCAGTTGGCTGAACGCCAACCTTTATCAAGGTATTATAAAATATTAATGTGTGTTAACAACAAACTCAGCGTATGTTTGTATGTTATATTAATATTTTATTTTATTTAAAATTATATTTCATAGATATACAAATACTCTGTTAAATCGACCGCCAGAGGTCACGCTTATCCTAAAAAAACTCATTGTTGTTGTATCCCGATGGCCGGCTCAAATCTTTGTACATTATGTAAATAATATTTTGTTTTCCTTGTTCTACTCGCCTTAAGCCAGGCGGTACTTTTATCAAATTATGTTTTTCATATATATATTCCTTAGCTCAAATAAAGAAATATCTGATCAAAACTATTTTATTATTCCCACGACAAAACAATATCGTAACATACTCATGTATACCAAAATCAAGCAACAAATAAAAATAATTCAATATATCAATCTAATTCCAAAATCAAGCAGAAATCTAATTATTTTATATAATATGTATGTTTTATAAAACAAAAATATGAACACACAAAAATATCTTCAAGATACTTGACAACAGTTAACCACATGATGCTATATATTGTAGACTGATATATTGTTAATTTTAATAATTCTTTCTTCACTAATTTTCAGCTCTATAATTGACTTTCCAGCTATCCACGCGAGCTATACCGATCTTTTAGTTCATTGTTAATCTTAGACTATATTAACATTGGGATTTTGATATGGAAATTTTTATCATCTTTTACATTAACCTTCTCGATTTTATTTATATTTATTCATTTATTATCAAATCAGACACGATATCCTCATAAGGGATGCTTGTGTCAAGAAACAACACTAAATATAGATACTATATTACATAAACATTTGAATAATTACAAGTTTTAAGTAGATTTTAAAGATATGATGATCTAGGTAGCTCTTTTTGAGCGGCATCTAATAAAGTTATTTGGAACTGAACTTTATCTTTTCACTGATCAGAAAAATCATGTCTCCACCCTGTTTCGTTCGGAACACAATCCTCAGGAACGATTTAAATATCGAAAACATCAATGACTACATTATTAGACAATCATTTAAATTCCACGAAAAAATCCGAAAAATTAGCAAACCCCACCTTCAAGGAAGCCACAAACTACAAATGCGGAAAAAGGAAAATAAGAGATTTAAAACCTAAACAAATTCTCCATCGATTAAGCCAGAATGACGTAAAGTGGAAAAAAAGGAAAAATAAACTCACCTTGAGTATCAATCAAGCCAGACAAAACTTTCTCAAGAACAATATCTCCAAGGACCTGAGTACCCAACGACATCAATATAAATTGTAAATGAACAAACCCTGTACATCCCCCACAGTAAATATGATGATCTAGGTTGTGCTCTTTTTGAGCGGTAGCACCCAATAAAGTTATTTGGAACTGGAACTGGAGAGTTTAAAGAGTAA